>FXXK01000270.1:8322-19715 GCA_900184695.1 Betula pendula
TAGTGAAAGCAATATAGATTCTTTACTGTACAGGTAAATTGAAGTAAATTTGTTTGCCATTTGGATGTGGATTTGCATATAATGGCAGGATTATACTTGTATTTGTTGCTCATATATATAATAACCTTACGCTGTTTTCTTTTAATATATTTTTAGACTAAAAAATTAAACTTGGCCCTTATCAAAATTAAATTTATCCCTTCGTTCTTTTTTGATCATTCCAACTAAAAAATTCTGATTGGGTCTCTATCTCTCAGGATGAAAAGAAAAAGAAAAAGAAAAAGAAAAAGAAAAAAGATATTTAGACCATCCTAATCACCCATAAATGTAATTCCTTTTGGTAAGTTGAAGTTTCCCGTTTAGAAAGAGGAAGATTGCGATAAGAAACCATAGTGATGTATACAGATAAGAGTATGAAATATAAACGAAATCCTCAACTATAACTAATTCATTGACACCAATTGCGAGAGACAGGGAAAACACACAGAGCTAAAAAAAGAAATTGATAGATCTTTTGAAGCAACATTTCACTGGTTACACTTACACTGGTGGAAAAAAATAAAAAAAAAAAAAAAAAAACTGAAATATTCCGGGTCGTGTCGGGTAAGTTTGACCCGTTTACCTAATCGTGTCAAACGGGTCGGGTGGTTTCGGGTTGATACGATTCGACCCGTTAAATAAACGGGTTAAGCGGGTCGTGTCGTGTCAACCCGTTTAAATAACGAATCGTGTCGTGTCGACCCGTTTAATAAACGGGTCGTGTTCGTGTCGAGCTAAACGGGTTGGCGGGTCAAGCGGGTTGACCTGAACCCGATCCGCCAACCCGTTTTGCCACCCCTAACATAGTTGACCAGAAGGAAAACATCCTTTCCTTACCATATCGCGTTTATAATATTGTTTATTATCCTACGTACCCTTATACTACGTACGTCCTACTCAAGCTCGTTTGGACCTTCGAGTTTCTTTTTTTTTCTTTAAAAATTTTCACATTATCAATATAATTTCGAGAATTAGATATTCTAATCAAAATGTTGGTTATAAGATATTCCATTAAAGAATGGAAAAATATAATTAGATGTGTGCTTAAATGGAACAAATTTTTTTTCTAAACTAGGATAGGAGGAATTTACTTTAATCCAACCTATAATTTTGCCATGCATCCCTTAGCAAGCAAGAAATACATATATTTTTTTTAATTAGCATGTGAGAAGCACATGATTTTTTAGTAAAATTATTAAAAAAAACATGTATCTCTTAATAGGTAAGATTTGTGCCCCTTCTCGATCGGGGTCTCGGCGTGTGGTGATTTGTATAAGCAATTCTCATCACTTCCAAAACTCCTATTGCAATTGAAAATTTCCATGAGCATGTTATGGATTCATGGTTAATTAATACGATGAATATCTTAAGCAAAATTGAAAGGAGAGAACTAAAATATGTTAAATCACAATCATTTTAAATTAATATTCTAACATCGGTCCTCACTTGTGGGATCAAATTCTATCTCAATGAGTAAGACTCAACACATAAAATATTTAATTACAATAAAAATAAATTGGGGAGTCAATGTGGGACTTAATCATTTTAAATTAATATTCTAATACTTTAACTCACATGTGGATTCAAACTCCCCCTTAATATACATGTGAGGCCCAACTCATGTAATATTTAATTGAAATGAGAGCTAAATTGTGAAGTTACAGTTCGAAGTCATGACATCTGCTCTGATACCATGTTAAATTATCACTTATCTAAAAAATTTAAGCTGATAATAAAGGACGGACTTAATCATTCTAAATTCAATTACTATCAGATGATAATGAGAAATATTATTGAAATCAAAACATGCAACACCAACAAGTAATGGATCCACCGACTTTACAATGGATTCATGTCACACTTCAACGTACATATACACAGAGCTCATTCACTGTCTTAAGGTAATACAGATGACTTTAAATTAAGCCTTCTTATTTCTTATGGTCACAAGCACTTCTTATAGACGACTTGGACTTAATAAGAAGCAAAAAAAAAAAAAAAAAAACGTAAACTCCAATATAGCTATGAACCATTGGAAAGTGGCAGTGTTGTTCCCCGATGGAGAAAATATATATGCATGTGATTACTATGGTGACTCTCCAGTGTCCACCCTCTTGAAACGTGCAAGAGAGGCTAATTCATGAAAGGCCTCCGAGATATTCTCGATGTATGGTACAATATCCATTAAAACTAAAACAACTGCAGCAATTGGTATGATCTCATGGAGATTTGCATTTTCCCAAAGGCACGTTGTATTGAGTAAGGATTTTAGCTTCTCCACAGCTATTTTTGTGTTTACTATATGGGGATTAACTGATGATGTTGACTGGGTCATTTTTTTGAGCTCTGATGCTAATTCCTTCAGTGCTTTCCCTGATTCTAAGCAAACATTTGTGCATGGCTCTTGAATTCTACTTTGGAACTCATTGGGTGTCTGAAATGAGCAAAGATATATAGATCAATGAAGAAACTCCATGACACATGAAGGGTCTATGTCATTAATCTATTTAGAAATGGGCAATATTGCTGATTTACGTACTTGGATTTTGGAGTTAAGGTAGCTGTTAAGAGCGTCAACTTTGTAGGCACATTGCCGACTAAGGGTTCCAATTTTAAGGTACTGTTTCCAAGAATGTCGAAACCCAAAACGATAGTGCCACAGTTCCCATCTTGCTAGATTTGCCTGAAACATTAAAATTCATATCAACAAACAAAAGAAGTTTAAATCAGATGGAAGTGAACTTTCTTTCTTTTGCATGTTTGGTGGAGATCGAATGAGGATCGATAAATAACCACTTGTCCTAAAGGTTTAAATTGATATGAAGAAATAAATTTAATCAATATTTTAACATTTTTCCTCACTTGTAAACTCAAACTCTTTTTTTAAGGAGTGATGTTCAACACGTGGAATGTTTAATTGAAATGAGAGGAAAATTCAGAACTTTAAGCTTTGATACTATGTTAAATCACCATTTGTCCTAAAAACTCAAGTTGATAAGAATAAATAAATTTAATCAATACTTTGGATGACGATGAGAACTTTATACTCACCATAGTTTCTTCGCTGTCTTTTGAAGTGAGAATGCTTTTATATCCTTGAAGAAATGATTTATCATCCATAGACGGCCCTTCTTCTGGTTANTTGAATTCCATCTGGTTGGCACATCTTGTCTCAACCCTTTTTTATCATCCAATGACATTGCCTTCACAGCCTGAAGAAACTTCTGTTTTCTCACTTGTGATCCTCTAACATATTTAACACTATCACGAATCTTTTTTAGAGGAATCTCGATCTCTTGCAAACCATCTTGTACTATCAAATTCAGAATATGTGCACAACAACGAATGTGAAAGAATTCACCAAAACACACAAGGGCACTCTTGATGTTCAATTGTTGTCTTAATAATTCAGCAGCTGAATCATTGGCAGAAGCCTTGTCCAATGTAATAGAAAAAATCTTGGCCTCAATCCCCCACTCTTGTAACAAATTATACATTTTTTCAAACAAAGAAATACCATTATGTGGTGGAGGCATAAATGAAAAGTTTAACACTCTTTTTTGTAAGACCCAATCTTTGTCAATAAAATGTGCTGTGAGGCACATGTACCCATCAGTTGTCAAAGAAGTCCACAAATCAGATGTTAAACAAATTCTCCCTCGACAAACATCTAACATAGATTTAACTATTTCTTTTTCCCTTAAATGCAACTTAATGACATCAGCCTTTGCAGTATTTCTAGAAATAACTGGTACATCACTACGCAAGTATTTCATTGTTTCTCTCACACCATCATATTCAACATACCGAAAAGGCAAGTCATGCTTAATAACAGAAGCAACCAACTAGGGGTGAGCAAAACCCGACCCAACCCGCAAAACCCGCCCGACCCAACCCGACCCAACCCGAAAATTTCGGATTTTTAGGGTTTAATTTCGGGTTCGGGTTTTATTTTTCAATATCCGCGCGGGTCGGGTCGGGTTGCGGGTTGATTTTTTGAAAACCGCGGGTACCCGACCCGACCCGCAGTTTATTATACATATAAATACTTTTTTTTTTAACCCTACTCCCTCAGACAGACCTAAATTCTAATAAAACCTAAATTCTGGAACTCTCTACTCACGCGGCGCCTCCGGCCTCCCTCCACTCCCCTCACTGAGTCACACTCGTCACTCACTCCCATCTTCCGTTCTTCTTCTGTTCAGTGTTCAGACTTCAGAGTCTTCAGATTGCTCTTCTTCTTCGGTTGAATCTGTCTCAGCACATCAGCATACTGCATACGGCCCGTCAGCTCTCTCTCTCTCTCTCTGAATCTACCTGCTGACCGTCGGCCCTCTCCGCCTCTTCTCCGTTCAGGTTAGGGTTTCCTGTCTTCGATCTATGAGACATTTACACTTTCGCTTTCATTTATTTTATTTTTGGTGGATTTTTTTTCTGAAATAAGTTTATGGGTTTCCACTTTCCAATTTCGTTTTGAGATAAACTGATAAAGTATCCTCTGATTCGGTGATTCCTCTCACGCTCTGCATCGGCGACAACTTCAGGTAAGGATTTAACTCTTTAAGCTGCTTTGATCTTCAAATCTTCAATCCTAATTTCTTCCTTCATTTTCCTTATGAATTTTTCAATTTTTTTGTCATTAGATTTTAGCTAAAACCCTACGTCAAAAGCCCTCCAAGACCATTGCCTCCATTACCGAGTTGCAGAGGTCTCAGCGAGTCTCAGGTAAATTCTTTTGTCATTTGATTTTATCATTTTATTATCAATAATAAACGCCACTCTGCTTAATTGTACTTTAGCATTTTCTATGATTGTTGTTGGTACATAGGAAAGTCCCTGGTTACCTTGAAAGTTGAAAGTGAGATCAAATTTTTTTGTTAATGCATATGTATCTTAGCATAAGCTAACGAGAATATATAGGGCAGTAGCTGCAGCCACCTTATGATCATAATCAGGATGAGGGTTTTGTTGTTCTTCTTTTCTTGCTCAATTTGAAGTTCACACTTTACCTTTTTGTTTTTCTATTTTCTTTCTTTGTTTATGGCTAGGAAAGAACAAGATGAGTGGATGAAGCTGGTCCCTATAATATGACTTTTCTTTTTCTTCCTTTTTTCTTTCAATTTCTCTATAATAAGGTCTGTTGTTACTGTAAGTTTTTTTTTATACATACTCTGAAACATGGGAAATTGGAATAGAAATTTATTTCTAATTCATTTCTTTTTTAAAAAAAAAAAAATACTGGAAGCAATATAGCTCATTAAGACCCTGCCCCTAGTTTGTAACTTGTTTTAGACGTGTTGAACATTAAGTTGGCATTACTGTTCTATATGTAATGACTATGTCTTTTTTTTCACTTATTGTAGAGTCATGGATGACAATTCAAATAGTGATGTTCATACTATTTGTTCTAGTGCTGCTTCATCTAGCCCTAGTCCAGTAGATAGCAATATGCCTGCCCTTGGTAGTAGTGGAGGTACAGAAACTATTGGTCCCCAGAATCCTAGTTCAGCTCTCCCACCAAAATCTAAAAAATCTGATCACACATCAATAGTATGGGAGCATTTTACCAAGGTAGAGGAGAGTGATCCTGAGGATCCTAAAGCAGAATGCAACCATTGTGGCAAACATTTTAGTTGTCACCCTAGAAGCTAGACTTCATCCATTGCTAAATCATATTAAGGTCTACTTGCAAGAGATATCCTGGTAGGCATGGTAAATTGATAAGTCACAATCAAAATTGAGTTTTGATGCAAAAAGGGAAGGACAAGGGGGTGAGGGATCTGTTGGTAATTTAGTGATTGCAAAATACAATGGCAAAAAATAAGGACAGCAATTGCTAAGATGATAATTGTGGATGAGTTGCCATTTAAGTTTGTGGACGGTGAAGGGTTTCAGGATTCATGAAGACAGTTGAGCCTAGGTTTTCAATTCCTTCTCGTTTTACTGGTGATGAAGGATTGTTATAAGCTCTTCCTATCTGAGAAGGAAAAGTTGAGGGCAATGTTCATTACAACCGGGCTCGGTTTGTCTTACAACTGATACATGGACTTCAGTGCAAAACCTCAATTATATGGTTATCACCTGCCATTTTATTGATTGTGATTGGAACTTGCACAAAAGAATTATAAGCTTTTCTTTAATTCCTGATCATAAAGGAGAGACTATTGGGAAGAAGATTGAGACGTGTATGCTTGAGTGGGGTATTGATAGCATTTTTACTATTACAGTTGACAATGCTAGTTCAAATGGATCCGCTATTGACTACTTGAACAGGAGAAAAAAAGATAAGGTTGGCACCATATTGGATGGTAAGTTTATGCACGTGAGGTGTTGTGCACACATATTAAATCTTATTGTGGTTGAGGGTTTGAAAGAGGTTGATGACTCGGTGAAGAGGGTTAGATCTGCAGTGAAATATATGAAGTCTTCACCTTCAAGGTTTGAAAAGTTTAAGGAGTGTGTGGAAAGAGAAAAAGTTCCGTTTAAGGGCTTGTTATGTCTTGATGTTGTAACTAGATGGAACTCCACATTTAAGATGTTGGATGGTGCTGAAAAATTTCAAGGTGCTTTCCAACTTGTAGAAGAAGAAGATGATCATTATGGCCCTACATTGTTTGATGATAAGAACGGGCAAAAGGGTTTGGGACCTCCCACTTTTGATGATTGGGACAATGTTAGGGTTTTAACCAAGTTTCTCAAACTTTTTTATGATGTCACAATGAGAATTTCGGGCTCTTTGTATGTAACATCTAATATGTACGTTCAAGAAGTTGGTGGCATTCAATCACATTTACAAGCGTATTGTGAGAGTGATGATTATGTATTGAGGACCATGGCGGAGAAAATGAAGACAAAGTATGATAAGTATTGGGGGGAACTTGATAAGGTTAACTTGATTTTGTATGTTGCGGTTATTCTTGATCCACGGACCAAATTGGATTCACTAGATTTTTGGTTCAAAGAAGTTCTCAATGCTGAGAAATCAACTAATTTGATTAGAACATTGAAGCTTTACTTGCACAAATTATATGATCATTATAACAACATTGATGGGGGTTCATCTCAAGTTCAACATGGTAGTGAATCATCTCAAGCTTCCTTAGCCACAACAGATGCAAGTCAAAGTGCTAATCTTTCACTTCACTTCATGAATAGGTTTCATAAATACCTCACTTCAAAAAATGATGAAGTAAGTAAAACGGAGATAGAGCGGTATTTGACGGAGGCTGTGGAAAAACCAAATCCTGATTTTGATATTTTAAATTGGTGGAAGGTGAACTCAACCAAATTCCCAATACTTGCCCTACTAGCCCGAGATGTTTTGGCCATTCCCATTACAACGGTTGCTTCAGAGTCGGCTTTTAGCACCGGAGGACGTGTGTTGGACCCTTTTCGAAGTTCATTGGCTCCAAAAACGGTTGAAGCCTTAGTATGTGCACAAAATTGGTTAAGGTCCAAACCTATTTCTAGTGGCAATGGTTTTGATTCAGAGATTGTTGATGATGATGAGAGCTATAGGCTCGAATCAGGTATGTTTTCTATTACTCACTTTTAATTTATTTAGCTATTTACTAATTCTATTTATCAATTTGAATTATAATTGTAAATCTTTTTTGTTTTATTCATCTTTGTAGAAATAACTTTGAAGAACATCAACTTTTTGCTTGAAGATGATTAGTTGAAGCCTTGAAGCCTTGAAGGTGCTGCTGTTGGATTGATGGTTTAGTGTTTTGGTGATTGCTACCTGCTGATTTATTATTTGTTATTAACTAGTTTATATTTTATGTAAGTAATGTAACATTGTAAATTTGTAACTCCTAGGTTTTCTGTGATGTAACCTTTAAACTTTGTGCGTGCTGGACTTTTTATGTGTGCGGTTTGTTGAACTTTTAAGTTTAATGTGTATAGTTTATTAGTTTTATGTGCTATAGGGTTGAATTGGATTCCATCATTTTATGTGTTGTATTTTTTTGATAGGTTGAATTGGATGCTAGTGTTTAGTGACTATAGTGTCTTTATTTATGAATCTTTTTATCTTTTGTTGAATTTTGAATTTGATATTAATTTAAATGTTTCTTTGAATTTGTTGAACTTTTGATAGTTGATGCACATTTATTGATTCATTGAATATGATTTTATGCTCCTTTTTATATTTTATAGTTGATGCACTTTTATGAACATTATATTTTATTAGTATTATTATTTAAATGAGTATTGTTTTTTATGAATGTGATTTTAGGTCTATTTTTTAAATGTGTATTGAACTATTGATTTTGATGATGGTGAATTTTTCTCACTGGGTCAATTCTATTGCCCATTTTTAGAGGGCATTAAAAATTATGGGCTAGCCTATGCACGTACACCCACCAAAAACAGAAGACAAAAAAAGTTAATTAATTTCATGATGTTTAATTAGTAGAGAATAATCCGAACCCAGAAGATGTGTTGACTCAAAAAAGAGATTAATGTTTAGTGTTTAACCTGTTGGGCATGGTGTAGAAGTAGGTGTGAGTAATGTGGGTTTGTTTTCTTGAACACCATTGGGCCAGCCTTCATGCTAAAATGAGTGGATTTTCGAGCAAGCAAAATATGTGAGATAAAAAGCCCAATTAAAATAAGGTTATTTGAGCCCAATAAGAAATCGGGTTTAAACCCGACCCGCACGCAAACCCGCCCCAACCCGCAAACCCGAAACCCGTCGGATTGTAATAGGAACATGCGGGTTGCGGGTTGAATTTTTCAAACCCGCACCCTGCGGATCGAGTTTCGGATACCCGCGAAACCCGACCCAACCCGACCCGTGCTCACCCCTAATCTCTCGAGCGCTTTCCAAAGATGAACTCTATGGTCTTTCTAGCCCTTAGAGTAGATCAAGATGTCATCAATGAAGATCACTACGAATTGATCAAAATAGTCATGAAAGACTCTATTCATAGTGTTCATGAATACCATAGGGAATTCGTTAGTCCAAATGACATCAGCAAAAGTCGTAGTGTTCATACCGAGTTCTGAAAGCTATCTTTGGTATATCTCCTTCTTGAACTCTGACTTGGTGGTATCCTGATCGCGAGTCTATCTTGGAGAATACACTAGCTCCTTGCAACTGGTCCAATAAGTCGTCAATCCTTAGCAAATGATACTTATTCTTAATGGTGACCTTGTTCAACTCTTGATAGTCGATACACATCCTCAGGGATCCATCATTCTTCTTGACAAACAACATAGGCGCTCCCCATAGTGAAGAACTAGGGTGAATGAAACCCTTATCTAATAGTTCCTGCAATTGGACCTTCAACTCCTTAAGCTTTGCCGGCGCCATCCAATATGGTGCCTTAGATATTGGTCCCATACTTGGGACGCACTCAATTCCAAACTTGACTTCCCTCTCAGGTTGCAAACTAAAGAATTCCATAGAAAAGATGTCTAGAAATTCTCACATCACTGGAATATCTTATAGGTCATTCTCTTCCTTCTTCTCTGTAGTTTCAACAAAAAATGCCAAAATGCCGAATCTCCACTAGCAATGAGTCTCCTTGCCTAAATGGCGGATATCGTGGGAAGTAGGGTATTAGCCCGAGATCCAATGAAAGTAAATTATGTGTCTCCCCAAGTCCTAAGCGTTACCCTTTTCCTAGTGCAATTGATGTTGGCATGGTGCTTCGCGAGCCAATCCATTCCTAAGATGACATCATAGCCGAACATCGTAAAGACGGCTAAATTTGACAAATCATAAGATATGAAAATTGAAATATTAAAGAATAATTATCCGGGCATATTTAGCACATAAATAAAATATGCAAACCCAAGAAAAATACATATAATGATTAAAAGCAACAACAACCTAATCCTGTAACTTAAAAACATCATTCACATGGGATCCAAGGCTCAAGGCCAAGACAAGGCGCTTTTAATCACCCCAATTAGGTGAGACTCAATCTCATCATTAACGCCAGATAGATATTAATAAAACCCATTATTAATACTATTATAACATTAGCAAATTGCTAGTTTTCTCTAGTCTGAGCCATAGAATGCAGATGAAAAACTCAAATATGCAGTAAAAAGATTCAGCTTAGAATGTGGGAAACATTGAACACACCACACATACAAGGATGACAGTCTAGACACAAATATGCTATATATATAAGGAATGTTGAAAAATTATGATTCCAAATTACTTGGGAGTATTAATTACTACTTTTATGAGATTTCAGATCCAAGGACACTTATTCACAGTTGTATAACTTTCAGCACAAATGAAAGACCAATGAGCTTTCTCATGGTAAGGGTATATACATTCCAAGGCAAAGAAATAAATAAGTATCTCAATGCAGACTCTAGTTTACAAGAAAGGGAAAATGTCAAGAGAGAACTTACATTCTTCTAACTACTAAAAACATACATCTTAGGTTTACAAAATTTTTTATAAAAAAATTCTTATAAAGTGATGCGGCACAACATGATTAGATTTTTAAAATTTGGATTCATCTTATTTTCAACCATATTGTGCCATATTACTTTGTAAGAGTTTTTTTTTTTTTTTATAAAAATTATTTTGTAAGCTTAAAATTTCTCTTTCAACGCTAGTGCTGAGTCTTATTTCTTCGGCTTGTTTTTTGTTTTTTTGTTTTAATTTTTAATTTTTAATTTTTTGTTATTTCTTCGGGTTGAAGATACCCATTTAGCTTTGGCTGCGTAAAATGGATAAGTAAAACTTAATTGAATATCGTCTTTGAATGGATTTTTTCGTAATCTTCAAAGGCTGTTGTTGTGTTTTCTCTTTTCCTTCTATTTTTTCTTTTTAATTTTTTTCTCTCGATCAAATTGGTACGATCCTTCCCCTATTACATCAACCGTGCGAAATATAGTAATATAATTTTTTATTTTTTTATTGATAAGTTCTATCAGGAGGACTGAGCCAAGGGAGGATTGGAAAGGGCTATGGCCCATCCCAGTCCCCTCCTCCAAAATCATATATATATATTAAAAAAAAAAAGTATATTTAGGGGGTTTTTTTAAACCTTATTATGATGGCCCTTAAAATTTTTTTTTAAAAAAAGATTAGTCCGACCCTTTTAGAGTTAAGTTTCTAGTTCCAATTCCTCGTTGTATAACTTGTATGGATCCTTTAGGAATGCATATCTCATCTTTCACCAATAATGTTTTATGGAGGTGAAAATTGATTGGCATGCTAATCTCCTCGCTTTTATATATCATTCTTTTTTTGCCTTTTCCAACTATTATGCTATTAGTATTAATGGTATACAGAATGATCGTTAATTTAGGAAATAAGAATAGATATTACTTTTACAAAAAAAAAAATGAAGAAGAAGAAATTAAAAAAAAAAGAATAT
>FXXK01000270.1:20383-36398 GCA_900184695.1 Betula pendula
GATTCTTATTCTTTTGTCTAGTGACAAAACATATACTCTCATTGAATTGAACTATGGGTGGCTGATCACCCCAAGATCGTGGAAATATTGTTTAGATGTTTTCAAAATTGATATTCAAACGGCAAAAAGACATGAAAGTAATTTAGATGTTTTTGAAATTGAGGAATTGCGATTTTTTTTATTTTTTTGAAAAATACAGTCATGCTCCTTTAGGCCTAGCTATTCCTTTTTCTTTTTTTTTTTTTCCTAAAGAACAGCTATTCCTCTATTTAAGATAATGGTCATTTCCATGAAAATAGCTATTCAAGAATGTGCAACTAAACAAAGAAATGACCTTTCTATTCCAGAATTATATTTCACTTTCTCCTTTACTTCTTCATTATAGATGCCTAAAATTACACCCATTGTCAGTTACTGCTTGACCCTTCATCGGATTTGTTAGCTGCTTGTCTCCGTTCTCCGGCATTCCTCCGACCGCCATTGTCAGCCTTTTTTGTGTGACACTACCTTGAGTTTGAGGGAGATGTTAATATATATATATTTTACGGTTGTTTATTTTATTATAAGAATATTTTTTATTTAAGTTTGATTGTAATCAAAGATGTGATTACCAGTTTATATTCTCATTTAATCTATTTCACGGTAGAGTTTATTTCCTTCCTAAATTAGTTTAAGTTTACTTGTTCATCACTCATAATTTCTCTATAAATTGAGAGCATTATAATACAGTTTACAATACAATATAGACATTAATTCAAGATGTAGTTCATACGTCTCTCTTCGCTTCCACTAAATCTTTTCTTCTCTTTCATATATCTTATTTTATATATATATATATATATATATATAAATATATATATATATATACACTAAATAAAACAAGTTATTGCTTCAAAATGGCAAATTTTCCACATCCCATCTTGTTCAATAACTAATTTAGTCATCAACGGCTATTCAAGAAACAGACCTGGATTGCCAGAACCAAAAAAAAAAAAAAAAGCCAATTCAGTCACTATCCAACTTCAACAAATTGGAAAGTAGCAAGTGAATGCAAAAATATCATTCTAAATCATAGGAGTTACTTACATTGCCTATGCATGGATGTGGATAATCAATTGCACAAGCAAATAATAGAACAGTCATTCAAGGAATCAATAATATATATATATATATAATTATATAATATATATACATTCTAGAAATTAGAAAAAAAAAACTTTCTAGAAACAAATCTTATGCATCTAGATAACTAGAAAAAAAAGATAGCTTCTTTTTTCCTTTTTTTTTTAGTCTAACGAAATGGAAAAAGGGGTTACAAGGGGCGCGTGGAGATAGCTTATATGATTTTTTGAATATGCAAACTCTCTCTCCCCCTCTTATCCAAAGAAATCTTCCACCAAATGATAGCATAGCTCACACTCAAATACACTCGTCCATCAAGTTTTTGATTTTTGTTAGGAGGCTCGTTTGGTAGGTGCTTTGAAAAGTTTTATCTCTTTTCAAACACAAAAAACCACACTTTACGAAAAACAAAACACAACGCACTTTTTAGAAAACTTCTCATACCTTCTTATCGGAATATTTTGAGAAAACACGTATTGAGAAAGATAAACGATCTTGAATTCATTGGAAAAACAAGAGAAATCTCTCTTTTTAAATTTTATTCTTCAAAACACAATTCTCTAACAAACCCAAAACTTGCCTTTAAATAGGCTACAAGTCCTAATTCTAATATTAATAGGAAATTCCAATGGAAGTAAATAAAGACTCTTAACCCTAAATCGACAAGAATTCCTAATTATTACAAATGAAGAAGTACTCATTAATGGGCAAGAATTCCTATTATTACAACTAAAGACTTTAAAGACCCTTAATAACATATTAAGATGAAAATACCCTTAAAAGAAAAAGACACGTAGTTTTTGTGAGACATTCTGCATCATTCTCTTCTTCAAGAAAACTCATCCTCGAGTTTTAAGAATCATTGTTTGAATCATCACTAGGGAGGGAGTGAGATGCATGACAAAAATGTGATCATCCTCCGCGATTTTTACAATCCCAAATAAGCCTTTTCAGCCCTTCTTTCTATGATGTCATTCACAGAAGAATAAATTACTTCTTCATTCCAATCACTCATACGAAATTTTGTAGATGATTGATAATTCTGCATGTTGTTTCGCTTCAATGGATCGTGTGGACAAATTGTTTTGAAAGCAAACTCGAAATCGCACTACATATCGTTGATCTCTACGATTTGGATCGAAAAACTCTTTGCAACCATACAATTTTGTCTATCTAATTCCCATCTAACAAAGTCTTGCCAAATTTGAGCACAACTTGCTTCTTTATTGACAAACCGATCAACAAAATATCTCTCTCAAAAATTGTCAGCATAACAATATGAATCTTTAACACTAACTGAATCTACTCCTTGTGGATTTTCATCAAATAGTGGTGGGGTGTTCTGACCAACAATATTGAGTTGCACACTATTTTCCAAACAAGGACTTTAACAAACACTTGATGTGCATTTTGATTTGAATCAATTTCTTGACTGCACCGTAAGAAACTTACCTCTACGAGATCTTCATCATAAATTATAGGAGAATCCCAATCCATGGCACAATCTTTTTTTGTTAGATTATCCCCCATAATTTCTTCATCATCTGGGTTTTCTTCCACAAAACGTGGATTTGGTAGTTGTCTTTGTTGTCGCAAAGTAGCCATCAATGCATTAAAGACACGTTTGATACGCGGAATGATTATTCCAATGAATAGCCTTTATTAAGAATAAAATGAGTTGAATGAATTAACCTTGAAATAGTTATTCTCTCATGACTATCAGAATGACTATTCATTTCAAATTTAAGAGGAACAACTATTCTCTTAATTGAATGAATAGCCATTCTCTTATGGCTATGAGAATGGCTATTATAAAGCTAATCCATTCCACTCATTCCATTCTTAATAAATGATATTCTTTAGAATAATCATTCTGCGTATCAAACATAACCTAAGTGTTTAACTTAAAGCCCCAACTTGTTGTAGAAAAATGTCTTTCAAGACGTTCACTTGTTGAGTCAAAAAGCTTTGAATTGTTGTAATTGCTTTGTTCATGAACTCCTTCTGGAGTGAAATCCAAGCACAAAACCATCTTCTTGGTAGCAAAATGCAAGAATGTAGTTATATAAAGATAAACAATCTTGAATCCATTGATTTGTGCATAAATACACATTAACAATTGGTTAATTCAAAAGAATACCCAAAAGTTCTAAGGACAAGAGAAACCTCTCTCACGAAATTTAATTTTTCAAAGAACAAAATTCTCTAAATAAAGCCAAAACTTTCCTTTTAATAGGCTACAAGTCATAATCCGAATATACTAGGAAATCCTAATGGTAATAAATAAAGACTACTAACCCTTAATGGACAAGGATTCCTAAGTATTACAAATATAGACTCCTAATCCTTAATGGACAAAAATTCCTAATTATTACAAAACTTATTAGGACGAAAATACCAAAGAAAAATATAGGTAACTTTGTGAGGCATTTTACGTCATCTCTATCCTGGTCAGAGGTGGTCACGCGGTAACCCCCTCCCCCATTGGGAGGGGCTATGTGGCCCTTCTCCTATATTGGGGTGGCCGTGTGGCCACCTCTCTGTTTTTTGTTTTCTTTTTTTTTTTTTTAAAAAAAAAATTATAAGTTCACTTTTATACCTGAAAAAATAAGCATTTGTTTTCTCTAAACAAGTGTTTAGTATTCATTTCTTTGAAAACACTAAGGACACGTTTAGTACATGAAATGACTATTAATTCGAATAGCCTTTGTTAAGAATGGAAGAAGTGAAATAAATTAGCCTTGAAATAGCTATGAGAGAATGATTATTTCCTCAATTGAAAAAATAGTAATTCTCTCATGGCTATCAGAATGACTATTCCAAGGCTAATCCATTTTATTTCTTCCATTGTTAATAAAAGCTATTCCTTAAAATAACCATTCCGCGTACCAAACATAACCTAAAGAATCTACCAAACAATTTTCTTATGTGGACCCTGTAAACAAAACTTTTCATCCTACCTAAAACACTTATCAAGTTCCATCATATGAAAACCTCTTTTCAAATCAAAACACGAAAAACAATTTTAAAAATACTTACCAAACATAGCAAGAATCCTAATCCAATGCTTTCTCCCTTATGTATATCACCGTTATTGTTATTCTAGCATTTCTCATGAGGAACCTATTTAACACATTCAGATTTAGAAAATTATCATGTTTGTGAGGGCAAAAGGTAAAAAGATAATAGAAATGCTTACATTCACAGTGCTGCTTATAAATAACCAGTTTCCAATGTCTTCATAAGAGGGGATCGGCATCTCTATTGGGTCTCAAATCTTATAGATGCAAAGTATTCATCTTTAATGCTCTCAATTATTATTAAAACTATGTATAAAATCTCCCAACCAGCAGCAACATCATCTATCTTCAATAACATTAGGCATTTATCAAGAAAACTTAAGAATAAATAAAAGTTAGAAAAATTAGCTAAAAGCTAAATAGGAGACTCACTCATTCGTATAAGTTAGCTATAGTCAAATAGGAGACTCACTCTTACTTGTTTTCTTGTATACTTCCTATTTACTTGTTTTCTTGTATACTTCCTATGTACCAGGGTTGCGTTTTGCACTTTTAATGAAATTTTAATTATCAAAAAAAACTATTGAATAACATAGCTGACCCTAAACTAGCTAAACAAATTGTGCACGATTCATGTAATGAATTTATGTGATAGTCATGACAACACAGGCACAACATTGGTCGAATATTGAGCATGAAAATCAATATCTTCACAAAATTCTAAGCTGCCCACAAAATTGCTATTATTTCCATCAAGCAAAGACCAATATGAGCAATCCAAATTAGAAAATAGAATGATACATATCAAAATGAATTATACATATAACTGCATACCTAATGCAAAACCCCACTAAAATTAAAGAAAAAAAAACTAGAAAAATGTATTATTCCTTACCCAATCATGAACCAAGGAAACCCAGCAATCCTCTCTTCTTCAATACATACCCCTGCTGCTATTAAGAATGGACCCAAGAGTGCCCAACACTGCGAAAGCCAAAAGCGGGCTCACGTCCAATGTATCGAAGATTGGTGGGATTATATTCCGGAAGAGATTCAAATAGGGATCGCACAGGTCCCGAATCGCCGATAAAGGCTGGCGTTCCCACGGAATATTGGGGAACCAGCTGAGCAAAACCCTAACCATCAAAACCCCACTGTAGATGTCAAGCCACTTGGCCAAGCCCGCCGCCACCACCGTCAGCGGCGTGTTCAGGTACCCAGTAGGCCGGTCTTTTAGTGCCGCAAAGAACAGCGGCCCAACCGTGCCGACTAAGCTGCTTTGTAGGCAGACTTGTTCAGTGATTTTGGGAGAGAGTTTTCCAATTAGTTTGTGGGAGAGGGTTGCGAAGAATAAGGCTATGCCTGCGACGGTACTGAGGGATTGGGTGATTGCAGACTGAGACGGAATTTTTGGGGTTTGTAGGGGTAGAGTGGGGAGAGAAGAGGAAGAAGACGAAGCCGAAGCGGCAGCGAGGAGAAGGGTAGGGTTAAGTTTAGTGGCGAGGTGGAGAGAGGGCGGATTTCGGGGGTTATGGAAGATGGGTTTCGGGTTTGGTGGTGGGAGGAGGAAAGGGCTTCGGACGAGGATGGCTTGGGAAGTCATCAGAGGAGCCATTGATTTCAGGTAAGACACTCGAGATGGCTCTCAAGTTCACCCACCTGTAGGAAATAGCAAAATTGCAAGTTTAAGCAGGGCAAATATACACAATGGGCTATGCTTCACTCACAGGCTGTAAGGGATAAAGGTTTGAAGGGTTTGGATTAGTGGGCTTAGTGGATATTTTAGTTAGGGGAATTAATGGGCTTTCTATTATGAGGTGAGTGGGCTTTGTAATAGTTTGTAGGGCTTAGGTTTGAGTTGTAAATAAATTATAAATACAGTCCAATAGGGGTAAAGGAGAGCATCTACTGAAATTGGATTCAGATTAATTCTGTGGAGGAGTCATCCTCGAACACTCATATGAGGCTTTGGCACCTCGAATGCCAATTATCACTTAAATTTCATTTCCATTTCTTATCTTCTTTTCATCTATCAAAAATAGATCCAAATTCTTTACAAAAACAGTCCAACTGTTACAAGTGGTATCAGAGCCATTCGATCCAATCGAGATCTACAATGGCAGACGATCCAAGATTTGCTCAGCTCAATGAACAATTGGCTCAGCTCACAAACACGATAACGACAATGCAAGAAAAAATGCTGACTCGAGTAGATCTACAAGAAATTCTAGAGGAGAGTCAAGCAGCATTCTGCAAGAAACTTGAAGAAATGTTTGCTCTCAATTACAGAAACAGAGATCATCCAATTCAACATGGCAATCACGGCCACAAGTTTTGTGCTATCAAAAATTCCCCTCACGACGTGCAACCCGAACAAACAAGAACTGAGAGTGAAAGAGCAGCAATCGAACAATCTAAGAAGGCAGAAGAAGTGAAAGTAGATCAAACTGAAAAATTCCAGAAATTAAGGGCGGAGTGCGACTTGACAAAGCCAAAAATCAAGAACGATGACGTGTTGGTTCAAGACCTATACAAGGAAATATGGTAACGGTAATTCTGATAATCACAAAATATTAGGGAATTACGGTGAGTATCAGAATATATTCAGAATATATTCTAACATCCCCCCTCAAACTCAAGGTGGTAATGTAGAAGCCAACTTGAGTTTGGAAACAAGAGCACGGCAGCGTCCAGGTGGGTGTGCTTTGGTAAACATATCAGCCAACTGATCAGCGGAAACAACAGGACAAAGATGAAGAGTTCCCTGCAAAAGATGATGGCGCACAAAATGACAGTCTATCTCAATGTATTTAGTGCGCTCGTGAAAAACATCGTTATGTGCAATCTGAATCGCACTTCGGTTGTCACAGAATATAGGAGAGCTAGAAGTCTGAGAAGCACCCATATCATGGAGGAGCCATCGTAGCCAAAGGAGCTCAGAAGTGGTGTCAGCAAGGGCATGGTACTCAGCTTCAGTACTAGAGCGGGCAACAACAGACTGTTTCTTGCTACGCCAAGAGATGAGGGAATCGCCGAGAAGAAAACAATAACCAGTTGTGGAACGACGATTGGTAGGGTCACCTGCCCAGTCAACATCTGAATACACATGTAAGTCTAATGATGAGTGAGAAGAGAAATGCAAACCATGAAACAATGTGCCCTTCATGTAGCGAAGTATGCGAAGAACAACATCATAATGAACAGAGCGAGGTGCGGTCATGAACTGACTGACAAGATGAACCGCATAGGCAGATCCAGTCTCGTGACAGTAAGGTAGATAAGGCTCCCAACTAACTGTCTATAGAGAGTGGCATCTGGAAGTAACTCACCATCAGTGGCGCGAAGCTTGACATTCATCTCGAGAGGACTATCAATAAGCTTACAATCAGAAAGTCCAGCCCGTGAAATGAGATCAGAAGCATACTTAGCTTGAGAAAGATAGTAACCATCTAAATCTGAAGAAACCTCCAACCCAAAAAAGTAGCCAAGGGAGCCCAAATTCTTCATCTCAAATTGCTGGCTTAAAAAAACTGTTGAAGGTCACGAATGCCAGCAACATCATCTCCGGTAATAATCATATCATCCACATACAGCAAAAGGAGAATAAGACCATCATCAGAGCGCCGAATAAAAAGTGCAGAATCATAAGAGCTAGAAGCAAACCCAATATGTGCGATAGTAGAGCTGAATTTGGCAAACCAAGCACGTGGAGCCTGTTTTAACCCATATAATGCCCGGCGAAGTCTGCAAACTTTGTGTGGTGGACGAGTGTATCCAGGAGGAGGTTGCATATAAACTTCTTCACTAAGATCTCCATTGAGAAATGCATTTTTCACATCCATCTGAAAAAGATCCCAACGACGCACAGAGGCAACAGCAATAAGGGGTCGTACAGAGGTAAGGCGAGCCACCAGTGCAAAAGTCTCCTCATAATCAATACCATACTCCTGATTGAACCCCTTTGCCACAAGACGTGCCTTGTATCGCTCAACAGATCCATCAGATTTTGTCTTAATCTTATAAACCCACTTACACCCAACAGCGGTTTTCCCCAGAGGTAAATCAACTAATTCCCAAGTATGAGTTTTGGTAAGGGCAGTAAGTTCTTCAGACATAGCTTGTTGCCAAAGAGGATCAGTACTAGCCTCACGAAAGGAGTGAGGTTCGTGTAAAGTAGCAATGGCAGAGTAACAATGATAATCATGAAGATGAGAAGGAAGAGCTTTTACCCGAGTAGAACGACGAGGGCTAGAAAGGTCAGGCTCAAGAGGAGTAGGAGATAGATCAACAGGCGGGTCAGGGGCATCGGAGCCGTCCGTCAAAGAGTCGTCTGGAGAGCTTGTCATCCCTGCATCAAGATTAGTAGATTCGGGGAGCAAATTAAAAGAGACATCAGTGAAGATAGGGGAGGAACAAGGTGGACTAAGAGGAAAAGACTCCATATCACTAAAGAGCCTATGTTCCCAAAACGTGACATGACGGGAAATACGGAGATGCTTAGCAATGGGATCATAACAACGATATCCTTTATGTTCTATGCCATAACCAAGAAAACAACAGATACGAGAACGAGGTTCTAATTTAGTACGTTCATGGGGTTGAAGAAGGACGAAACAAACACAACCAAAGACGCGTAGGGATTGATAATCAGGAGGAGAACCATACAAGAGTTCATAAGGATACTTATTGAAAGTAGAGGGATATGGAACCCTATTGATGGTGTAAATAACAGTAAGCGCAGCCTCTCCCCAAAAATGTTCAGGGATAGAAGCAGAAAGTAGCAAAGCCCTAACTGTGTCTAAGATGTGTCTGTGTTTGCGTTCAACGCGACCATTCTGTTGAGAAGTACCCGGACATGAACGATGGGAAAGAGTGCCATTTTGTTTAAGAGTGGTAAGGAAGGAAGATTCAAGATACTCCATGGCATTATCAGAACGAAAAAATTTTATGTTTCGAGAAAACTGAGTTTGAACCATTTTCTGAAATTCAAAATAAGTTTTGGGAAGTTCAGAACGGTTTTGTAAAAGATAAAGCCATGTGTATCGAGAATAGTCATCCACAAATATCACAAAATAACGAGATCCTCCCATGGTGGGAGTAGGCGCAAGGCCCCAAACATCAGAATGTACTAAATCAAAAGAAGCAGAAGAAACAGAATCACTATTATTAAAAGGTAAAGCACTTTGCTTTCCAAGTTGACATGCAACACAATCAAAAGACTCAGACCCAACAGACCCTAACTGACCACTAGTAGCTAAAGAACGAACACGAGAAACAGACGCATGTCCCAAACGAGAATGCCATAAACTGAGAGTGGTGGATGATGACCGAGATGGAGTAGCAACAGACACGGTGCGAGGAAGATGAAGGGATGAAAGCTCAAACATACGTCCAATCTTACGGGCGGTCCCAATTAGCTGTCCCGTCTGCGAATCCTGCACATCACAACCTCGTTTAGAAAAATGTAATTCTAAGTTAAGTTCACAAAGCTGACCCACAGACAAAAGATTTAATGAAAGATGAGGAACTAGTATGTATCAGACACAGACAATTGTTTAGTGGAAACATACCCAATATGACTGACATTTAGGTGTGAGCCATTAGCAGTGTAAATACTAGGAGGATCAGCTAAAACAGATTTAGAGGAAAAGATGGAAGAGTCTGGTGTCATGTGATTGCAGTAGGCAGAGTCAAGAAACCAAGAAGAATTACCTGAGGTGGTGGACATTGCTGTATGGAGATTAGACTTAGATAAAACCTGATGAACAATAGCCTCAATATCTGATGGGGAAAGAGTACTAGGTTGGGGTACAGTACTGGTGTGAGACATATCTGATGCATCAGTATGAGTAACCGCAGCAGCCTTATGACTAGGAGCCCTGTAATTTCCTTGAGAAAGCCTTGCTCTACACTCATTGATCCTGTGGCCAAATTTATGACAATAGTGACACTGCATTTTCTTAGTATATGAAGAAGATCCAACAGGATTGGAACCAGGAGCACGTGTATCACGTGGAGCATTGGCCATGACCATCTTAGAGGTGTGCAGTTTCATAGTAGAGAATTGGGTTTCTTCTGAAATGAGTTCACTAAGAGCACCTTCCAAGGATGGCAATGGTGAGCGATGGAGAAGAGAAGCCCGAGTATTTTCAAATTCATCACGAATTGCTGTTAAGAACTCGACAAGGCGCATGCTATCGCGAAAAGCGATATACCGAGATGCATCAACTGGATTGACCTATTCTGGCTCACAAAGAGACATTTGATTCCAAAGATAAGTCATTTGGGAATAAAATTCAATAATACTCTGACCTGGTTCTTGGCGCATGCAATTGAGCTTGGTGACGATCTGGAAGCACTAAGCACGGTTGGCAGCATTGTAGCGGTGGGCTAACATGTCCCAAACATCCTTGGCATTGTCAAGGCTACCAAAAGTCATGCTGATCGAGACTGTACATGTGTTGGAGAACCAGGAAATAATCCTGTAATGAATACTTTGCCATGCTCGGATGCGGCTAGAGGTCTTATCCGTAGGTTCTTCTTTAGCAGCAACAGGCTTAGATTCTTCGCTAGATACATATTCCCAAAGACAATGTCCTTTAAGCCACTGACTCATAGATTGAGCCCATGCAGGGTAATTGGAGCCATCAAGAATGATTGGAATAGGTTGGGTAATATCTTTGGTATTGGGAAGAGTGATAGTAGAAGATGAGGCCATTGGAAGGTTTTTTTTTTTTTGGCTAGGATCTGGTGTGGACGAGTGTAGGGTAGCTGCTGTGAGCTCTTTGGTTTTTTTTTTTGGAAAAATAAAACGGCTAGGATCAGGTGTGGTAGGGTGCAGGGAAGTTACCGTGTACTGCAGGGGCTGAGATCTGGTGCGGCGGGGACCACGGTAAGACCTGTACTGCAGGGGCTAGGATCCGGTGTGGCTCGGTGCAGCAGGGTGCTGTGAGCAGTGATCCCGTGCGACAAGGACTAAGGAGTTGCTGTGAGCTCAACTGGCTGGAGCAGGCTAGACCGGCGCGTGGAGGCGCGTCTGAGGTGGCAGGGAGGCAGATCGGCAACCTCTGATCTGGATGCCGAGAGTTCTCTGAAAAGCAGCGGAATAAAGTGGCGCGTGGTGTAAGGTGACGGCGCGTGAGGCGCTAGGACGCACACAGCAACACTGGAGCGGCGCGTGGAGGCGCGTGTAGAGGCCTTGGGACGCGTGCTAGACACAGTAGTGTAGATTGGCAGCCTCTGATCACGATGGTGGTGTCCGCTTTTGGAAACGGCTGACAGGGCGGCGCGTGGTGGCCGACGACGGCGCGTGGGAGCGCGTGGAGCACAGAAACGATGATCTGAAAACACCAGATTGTAGATCGAAGAATTTAGAACTTGTTGGTATAATTTTTATACCAAAACAAGTTCGAAAAAGTCTTCAAATCGTACAAAGATCGTACGGTTTTCCTATTCCTCTAGACAAGACCAAAACTTGGCTCTGATACCATGTTAAAATAACTAGAGAATATAGGAAAGAACTGAATAGTATATTTCTGTGTGTATGTAACTGTGTACAGAAGGGCCTATTTATAGTTGAATAGGGCCAAGTAAACTAGGAAATACAATCAGAGAATTAATGGATAATATTACAGAATCAAATCAAACCTATACAAGGAAATACGATAACGGTAATTCTGATAATCACAAAATATTAGGGAATTACGGTGAGTATCAGAATATATTCAGAATATATTCTAACAAATTCGTCAAAGAAAAATCAGATGATGACTGGCCTTATTATGATGCAGAGCAACTATTTGATAAAAAGCTAAAATCAGTACCAGCACAAAAAGAATTCAAGAAATCAGTACCAGTGCTCGTCGTGAAGAAATTGGAGCTAATGAGGGGTATGTTTTGGCATTATGCATCAATCTTCTTTCTTTGGAGGATTTTTTGGGAGAGGAGCATGTATATGAAGCTAGATTATCTAAAATATTTGGTTGGCTTAAGGCATCGATGGAGGTGGAAATATAGATGTCAACTGCTCCATGCTCAAGATCCCTCGTTGAATCACACAGTTGAAGTGAGGTTGCAGGTGAGACGAACGAAGCAAGCAAGAAAATCCATGGCAGAGGAGCAGGATTCCAAGGCCACATGGCAACAGGGGAATGGAACTTGGCTCAAAGTGGAGGATAGCTGGCTTACACCAAGTCTTTTAGAAGCAACTGAAACGTGGCTGTGTCAACAAACGGTTGAGTATATTTTTTTTGGAGCTCTGATTCGTTGGTTTGTTCTTCACATGTGGGATGGATGGACTTCTCACAAGGGCTTGGAGAGTGGGCTGGATTGGCTGATTGATATAAAGGAAAATGGCCTAAAGAGGAACCAATATGGATGTATATGGAATGTTAGTGGTTTAATGGTGACAGCATTAGTGGGCCTTGGAAACAAAGTTGAAAACAGCGTTGTTTGTGTCATCAATTTGTGAATTGTCCAAATTTTTTTTTTAAGCTAGTCTAGTCTTCAATTGTAATTGAATTTGGCATATCTCTTCCCATTGCACACCTTGTGGGCAAGGTGTTTTGAAGGATTGAGGAATGTAAGGGATATAATAATAAGGGTTTGGATTAGTGGGCTTAGTGGATATTTTAGTTAGAGGAGTTAATGGGCTTTGTAATAGTTTGTAGGGCTTGGGCTTGAGTTGTAAATAGATTATAAATACAGTCCATTAGGGGTAGAGGAGGGCATCTATTGAAATTGGATTCAGATTAATTTTGTGGAGGAGTCCTCGAACACTCATCGGAGGCTTTGGCACCTCGAATGCCAATTATCACTTGAATTCATCTCCATTTCTTATCTTCTTCAATTTACATTCAGTTCATCTATCAAAAATACATCCAAATTCTTTACAAAAACAGTCCACCTGTTACACAGGCTTCTTTGTATCAACAACTTTGAACTTTTCTATCCACTTGAATTTATTCATCAATACAAAAAATTATGCTAAGTGAGTGGGTAATTGTTAAATCTTTCAAGGATAATCAAAATTTCATTTTAGGAGGAACATGCGATAAACAAGACTGGGAATTCAAACAACAAATCTTAAAAAGGAGAAAAGTACACCCAAAAAAAGTTGATAACTCACGTGGAGCAAAATTCCTTGCAGTTTTGGCAAGCAGCACGAAAATAATATGAGAAAACCCACAAGCCGACGGAAGGAAGAAATAGACCTCCGTTGCGTCGCCGGTCAGTGGTTGTTGACGGTTAACGGCGGATGAGAGAAATGGGGGCTAGGTTTTTGACGCTGAGGAGAGGAGACAAAATGAGAATAAGCGGCAGGCATCGAAATACTCTTTTGTTTTGGTTTTCGGTTTATTTATTTTTTATTTTTACCAATATTCTAATGGACAAAATTTTTATACAAACTGATTTGTAGGGCTTTTAAAAATAACATGTGTCCTTAGTATATAAAAAACACATAAACCAATAATGCTATATACTGAACTCTTATCTCATTGGACTGATGTTTTAGTATCTATCAGCCTTATATATATATTTTATACAAGTTCATATTCATTTTTTTTTTCTCTTCTTTCTTTTTTTTCTTCTCTTCTCTCTCTGAAGACACAAGCTCCCTGCAGAAGGGTGTTAGAATAGTAGGGAGCTTCATGCTCCCTGCTGCAGGGACATGAAGCTCCCTACTACTTCCTTGCAACAGGGGGCTTAATGCTCCTTGTTGTAGGGAGCTCATCTTGAGAGAAAGAGGAGAAGAAAAGAAAGAAAAGAGAGAAGAAAAAGAAAAAAAACAAAGAATTTGTCCCACATTGAATATGAATAAACTTTTTCTACGCCCTACTTTTATAAAAAGGCTATTTGAGCCTTTGTAAGCATAGCTTCTCAAGATGCCTGAGAAAATATTATATATAATTATTTTTTAAATTATATATATATATATATATATATTTTGTGTTTCATAACATCAAAACGGTTACTAGTTAATAGCCGGTATTAAAACCGGTTATTAGCAACCACAACCGGGGTCCCAGTTGCGGTTGCGGTTATTAAATTTTTAATAATTGGGGACCTCGGTTGCAGCTGCGGTTATTGCCAAATAACCGCAACCGGTTGTACAACCCTAAATTATAAGTTATTTAAATGCTATTTGAAACTCTAGAAGACTATGGGTTGCTAATTGCTACTTTAATACTTGTACTTTCAAGTATCATGGGTAATGGGTTTAAGGTATAAGTGAATAATTATTAATGTTTTGGCAATGTATATAAATGCAGCGGGCGTTACTTGAAGAATTAATCTAGAAGTCAAAGGTCAACAAGCGAAATTGCAAGTATTTATACTTACTGAGAATGATACACCACTTAAAATATTTTATGCTTTTAATGTTTAGTAGATGTTGTACTTACTAAACAAAAAAAAATGATTTCAAATATATTGAAAAAATATTATGAATGTTAAAGATCGAACCGACCTTATCTTATGATAACAATGATTTATGCTTTCGAATATTTTCATATGATTGATGATTCTTGATGAGTGATTTATGATGATGTCTTGAAGAATTGTTGATGATCCATGAATATGGCAAATTTTATTGATTTGTTGGATGCTTGTATTTGATGTTGAGAAGAGATTATGACAAAAGTTATTGCATGATGTTTATGAGCATGATTATGAATGAAGAGCATAGAAAATGATTTATAGACCTTGCCACGGAGGTCGGTGTCCGTGTGCCCCAAAAATGATTTTTGGACCTTGCTGCGAGGGTCTATGTTTGTGTGCTATAAAACCTGCCACAGGGGTTCGTGTGCCCAGTGCATTCATAACATGATGTGTTTATATAATGACTTGTGATATGTTTTACTTGGTTTTATCATAACGTATTAGTATGGATATGAGTTCACATAGAATGGAACATATATATATTCTTACGGCTAGCTGCATATAATGTGATTTATTGAACCTTATTATAGACGTATTAGTATACTTACGAGTTCACTACGGACTGAACCTCTGTATACTCTTATGGCTAGCTATGCTAGTGTTTTCATCAAATTTGGGTGGAAGGCTTGTATTTGAGTGTGATCTGGGTTATATGATATATTTATAACATAGTTGAGCATGTATGTGTATTAGTACAGGCGGGAGACTGGAACGTACATGTATGTACTCAGTTATTATTATAGTTTGGATGTTTTATGACTTCATGTGTTTACTTTATTAGTTGTTCTATGTTTCAAAATAAAAGTCATACTCTTAGCAGCTGTTATTGTAAACTCATATAATTAACACTTCGGTTCATTTCGAAAAATCAGTGGGTTCTTTATTCACTGAATTAGTTGACTCACTCATTTTCCTTTCCGCCTATATAATCATAGATCATCTCTATGGTTACATAAATGTTGATGCAGGTACTGAGAGCTTAAACGATAATCTCATTGTCTACTATCTCGGCTATTACGACTGACGTCGTGAGATATGCTTTTTTTTGTATAGACTTGTAGTTAGTCTATTCTTTTGTATATAGTTGTGATGGGTTCGTAAACATTATTTTGTATTTATGGCTTGTTTCACATGTAACACATTTGTATAGCCATTTTTTTTGTACATATCATAGGTTTAAATTTTTAATCATTAGTATTTTATTTGTTAGCTCTATTGTATTGATTACTCCCCTAGTATAAATGCTTCCGCTCAGTTTATATTTATTGTGATATGTGACTCTGATGTAATAGATGTTATCTCATGATACGTTGTGAGATACATGTATGACAGGTGTATCTATCACCTTGTGGCGATTGATCCGATTCATGATTACTATACGTTTTATATATATATAGCTACAGTGTAATTATGGATCGAGTTGTCACAACTTT
>FXXK01000271.1:27482-52452 GCA_900184695.1 Betula pendula
AAAAAAAAAAAAAGAGGTAAAAATGAGGAGGTTCGAAGAAATATATCATTTAAAGAGGAAATTTTGGGTATCATTTTAATCATTTAAACAAAAGTCCATGTCAGGAGTGATTTATCTTAAAGAAAAGAATCTTCTTGGTCCAGAAATAAGGATAATTAATTTTTATAATTAAATCTATACTATATTTAAAAATTGTTTCTTATTCTTATATTTAATGGTTAATCAATGATTTTTATAAACACTAATAACTAAGTACTAGAACTATTAGCTATACACCATAGGACGAAATTGATTTCTCAACATATTATTAATTGTAAGAACTATCGAATTGTAGGAGAGGTCAACTTTGTGGGTATCAGAAAGGAGTTTTTGTCCTTAGTCATTAGTCCATACCATCTCAGACATTCATAGGCATAACTTTAATTTTTAACCATTAAACTTTAAGAACTATCTCCTCTTTGAATAAAAAAAAAAAAAAAAAACCTTTAAGAACTATCGAATTGTAGGAGAGCACCAACCTGCACATTACCGATGAAGTACAAAAACAGTAGCAAACCAAAGATCGAAATAAAAGCTGCGAAGAAGTTTTCCCAAAAATAGGTGCTTGTTTCAAGGTTTTGACCCAGAGAACTGCAAAATTGGAGAACTGTAATGTCTGAGATAATTATAACATGATTAATTAATCAATATGTATGTGTCCACATGGGGGAAAAATCAATTTTCTCAATTTCAAGTGAAATGCAAATGAGTTATTTTATAGTCAGAATTTAATATTGTTGTATCAAAGGTGTAGATGATACCACACGATAAATACGTTGGCACATTATTCAAATTAAATGATGTGACATTATTTACAACGTTAAATACAACAATATTAAATTCTGAAAATAGAATTGAGAGTATCAATTTCATAGTCAATATTTAAAGGTAGTGCATCTAAAGGTTTACATTATTTCACATTATTTAAAAGTTTTTAAAAGACATGCTAATATTAACTTCATATACATCGTTAGATGCACCAATTTTAAAATCTAACCGTGAAATATATACTACTCATTTAATTTGGAATTGGGAGGATCCTTGTCCAGGGGCGAGGGTGTGTAGAGAAACTGTAAAAAAGCAAAGTAGAAACAAATTTCCTACAAACTAGCTCACATGGTTTTTTAATAGCTTAAAACTTCTCACATGTTTTTTTAATAGTTTAAAGGACAATATCGCTTTCAAAGATTTGTAAAAGTTTCCTACAAACCAATTTGTAAGTAATTTTTGTCCAAAATAGCCTAGAATTTTTTGTCCAAAGTAGCCCTAGGCTGAACACGAACGTATAGGCAATTCATGATGGCTAGTTTTTTTTTTTTTTTTTCAGTAATATCAGGATTTTTTTTGGGGGGGGGTTTTCTTAGTGATTTGAGGACTTTTGTATTTTTTGGGTGTTTTTTTTTTTTAAAAAAAAAATTCTATTATTTCCTTTTTATAGTTTTCTAATAATTAACTATCAGATTTATTTTTTTTTTTTTAAAGAATTTTCAGTAAATTCAGGATTAAATTTGTACTGAAACTTATTTTCATTATTGAGATCATTCAGTTTAGTAACTAGTGGTTTTTAATAAGAAAAAATGATTTTTTTTTCCCCCTTTGTTCTACTCCTTAATGTGTTTAAAGATTCAATAAAAAGATGTGTTTTTCTCTTTTCAATCACTTTTCACTACGTAAATGTTTGAATTTACAATAACATGACATGTTTATTGAGAACAAAGACAGATAAATAATATTATGGAGCGACAAAGAGTCCATAGTTGTGCAAACCTCAAATTTTGGAGGCCCCACCAAAAACAGTGCATGATCTTTTCTGGAATATCTTTGGACCTCACAGTCCCAGATTGAAGGGCTTCCAGGATTATGATTTTTGTAGCAGGCAAGCATGATCATGATGATCTAAAAATGGGTAATGTCTAGAATCGGCACCACATTTAAAAGTTGGGGTACATCCAGTACTATTTGTACAGGCGTTGTGCCAGCATTCTACCTCGCGTTCGATAGAGTAAAAGTACCAAAAGGCACCGAGTGCCTATAAAAGACCATTAAAGACTCTTAAAGATGAGTAAATTCTGCATATATGCTACCAAAAAGGAATGAACAAAAAAAAAAAAATGTAGTGGGCTTCGAATTTTGATTGTAAATTTCAATTTATATTGTAATTGATGCATGAATTGGTTATGGAATGAATGTGGTCATGAATGAATACGTACGGTTGATTGTTTCGAGAAGTCACTCTCTAAAAGAAGAAGAATTAGAGAAGAAAGTAATTCTGATTATTTTTTGAATATCCTCAAATTACAAAAGACAGCTAATCCTAACTTCTGTAATCGAATGAACTAACCCACTCAACAACCCATTTGTAATGGGTGGAACAACCTCAGTTTGATCAAATAGTTGAGGTGAGCTCAAGTGGAACCTACTTTGACTCAAGCTTGGGCCAATATATATTTTTGTTAAGAATAACGTCATACACTACACCTTCAACCAACTTTTATTTCTCAAGGTTAATGTGATAGTATCTATCAGCTTATGAATCAATCTTATTAAAAATAAATAAATAAATAAAGAGTTGATAAACACTACAACATAACCCATTAAGATGGAATATAGTGTATAACACTTCTCTTTTATCAAGCGTAGTTTGATTAGTCATTGATTGACGTGACTTGGTTCAATTACAATCCTAATTTTTTGTAAAATATTATTGGAAAAATCCTAGTACTCTCGCTCGCATGTCACAATCTCATGTTTGCGTTAAGGCTTTTATTATCATAAGTCATAACATATTGACTCTTATAGGTTTTCAACGGGTTTCATAAGCATAAGTCACAATTATACATGGATTTTTTTTTATTTTTTTTATTTTTAAAAAAAGGAATGAGCGCAATGCATGCGTGCTTGTGACTTGTGATTATCGAGGTATTTTCATTTGAAATGTAAAATTTTATAAAGAAATGCAACGAAACTTTGACAAAAACCCGACTTATTAAAGCAAAACTGAAATAAGAACTAAAAAAAAACTTACATGACTGGCAAGGATATAGAGAAAAATATTGAATGTAGCTATTGACCCAATCTCTGCTAGCGGAGTTTTTTGGAACTTTCGATAAGATTCGTCCATGATAGGTAAATTCGGAGAACTCTTGGCACATATTGCAAGAGAACAATGGCCTTTAGGAATTTCCTTGCGTCCAAAACTTTCGAGCTTCTCATTATTGAAAAAATAATTGGAAGTAAAACCTGGACAACTTACAAAGAGCATGTGTAAGATCTACTTAAGTTATACATGTAGGACATTTTTTGTTAAAACAAGATAGGTATAATTTCAGTATATTCAAATCGCATGATAAACTTCTTTAATATCTTTTATATCATATCGGCATGCATAATTTATTATACTCATTAATTTTATATTGGCTAGATCTAACGTATTTTAATTAAGTAGCTATTTTTATTATTATTATTATTATTATTATTATTAATAATCGATATAAAAAGTCACTTAAAACACACGTTACATCAACTAGTATAAAATAAATATAATAAATAAATGTGAAAAGTAACATCTTACTACAAATATTAGATAATTAATTAGCATAAGTATAAGGTCAAATTGACAATCATAATTGCAATTAAACTTGAAAAAAAAAATCAGAAAGAACAGTTTAGGGTGCGTTTGGGATTGCGATTTTGTAGATAATAAGTGCGATTTAAAACAATCGCAAAAACTGGATTGGTTGATAACTGCGTTTTTAAAAAATTGCAATTTGAAAATGCAGATTTTTCTGCGTTTTCAAATCGCAATGGGGTGTTTTTTTGAAAACACAGAATTTTTAAGGTTAAACTGAGATTTTAAATGCCAAATTGCGATTTTGTTAAATGTTTAACTGCGTTTTAAAAAATCACGTTTTCAAATCGCACTTTTTAAAATTGTTATTTTTAAAATCGCAATCCTAAACGAACCCTTATAAGCAGAAAAGTGTCCCATACCTGTGGGATCAGAAGAATAGCGAGGATATCAATTAGGAAGTAGGACCGATCATGTATCTCTTTGCAATTAGCCGAGCATCTGTAACTTTCTCAGTTCGTCCAGATCTACGACTAGCGTCCTCGTCTATATAAGGACAACGAAATCCCAAAATGATATTCGCCACATAAATCACATCGAAGAGCAATTGCAAACAAATTGCTGTGATCTGTAATCTTTTATCTAAATAAATACACTCTTGACCTTCTTTGACCACAGGAAGATAAAAGAACAAAGGGTCCACATATACTGCGATCACACACGACACTTAGACATGAAACCCCCCTTTGGGTCAAGCTTTGCCATGTATCCTCCTGAATCAACTCCATCATTCCGCTTCACAATATCCTTATTCCTGATCGACACAAGCAAAGGATCAAGTTAATATATACTTTTATAGCATTTCCTTAATTTCTTCAACTCATGTAATAGTGGGACCATATAGAATGTATTAGCTCCTATAATCTTAATTAGGTGCTTACAATATAACAAACAAACAGCCCCGCTGCATGCAAGCGTGTAGTGTCACACGATCGACCCGGTGAAAATTTGCTAATATTTGCCATTTGGCTTATAATGTTACTCATCTCTTAAGATTTTCAATTAAATCCTAATTCATGGAGAATACTAAAATAAAATAAAAAAAAAAAAAAATTGAAAACTTGCTCCACGTATGGCTGACCTACGAGTTGGCTTCACCAGAAAGTTTGGATTGTGGCAGCGACGATGGAAAGCCAAAGGCCATTAGAGAAGCTTTGGGAGGTTATTGGGTCAGTCGGCTTCCAATAATTAAGAGTAGCGGTTGTGCTGATGCCAATAATACAAAGATGGGATGCTGTATATGTAACAAGGATTTCCAAATAGGGATTGGAAGGCGATTCAAACTCCTCTACCATCCCACAGAAAAAGTTCAAGCAGTTTCTTTTTTTTAAAAAAAAAAAAAAAATTCTTTCAAATTTTTAATTATTTAATTAGGATTTCTTTTTTTTTAAGGAAAAAATATACTTTAGCCCCTTTAAACTATCACTATATTTTCATTTACACCTCAAAACTTTAAAAGGTTGCATCGGAGTCCCTTGAACTACCACCGCGTGTCAAATTAGACACTTTTGCATTTTTCTACCCAAAATACCCTTGAAGTTATTAAAACATAACCGTTTGATAAAAATAATAATAATTAAGGAAGCTAATATGAAAAAGCCCACCCCTTTTTGGTATTTTTAGTTTTTCCTCTTTTTGTTTAATTTTTAATTTTAAGTTTTTTTTTAAATGGTAATTTTTTGATAACTTCATGGGCATTTTGGAAAGAAAAATGAAAAAAGTGTCTAATTTGACACGCGATGGTAGTTTAGGGAGATCTTATGTCACTTTTTAAAGTTTAGAAACGTAAATGAAAAATGTAGTCATAGTTTAGAGAGCTAAAGTATATTTTTCAATTTTTTTTTTAATTTATATACTTTACTGGGATATAAAAGACTTTTTACATATTAACCGTTTAATTTAACTCTAAGGCTCTGTTTGTTTCGGCATATTTTCGTGTTTTTCGGTGTTTGGTGGGGCTACAAATAATAGTCAACGGAAACCATTTTCAGTTTACCCGATTTTTTTAAAAAAATTTTCGTAAAATGATTTCCCTTTTTAAAACTATAAACTATTTTCCAAGTTTGAGCGTCACATTTTCAAATTGGCGGATTACAACCAAAACACCACCAAACCCACCGACACCCGGTCGGGACTGGCACGAGACATCGACAGGACCCGCTCGGGACATCGTTGGGACCCCGCCTGAAACATCACTAGGACCCTCCCGAAACATTTTCGAGACCTGCCTGAGACATCGTTGGGACTCGACTGGGAAATCGCTAGAACTCATTCGGGACATCGTCGGGACCCGTCTGAGACATTTTCAGGACCCGCTCGGAACATCGCGGGGACCCACCCGGGATGTCACCGGGACCCCATCAGGACCTGCCTGGGACATCACCGAGACCCACCTGGGACATTTTTGGGACCCGCCCTGGACATCATCGGGACCCAACAAAGACATCGCTAGGACTCTCCTGGTACATTGCCGGGACTCGCTCAGTACATCGCTAGAACTCGCCCGAGACATCGCTGGGACTCGCCCGGGACATTTTTGGGACTCGCCTAGGACATTGCCGAGACATTTTCAGGACCCTCCTAAGACGTCACCGGGATCCAGTTGGAACATCGTCGGGACCCGCCCGGGACATCGCGAGGACCTGCCCGAGACATTTTTTGGAACCGCCCAAGACATCATCGGGACCCACCCGGGACATTTTCGAGACCCACCCCGAACATTTTTGGGATCCTCCTAGGACTTCGTCGGGACGCACCACCTGGAACATTTTTGGGACCCGCCTAGGACATCGCAGGGACCCAACCGAGACATCACTGGGACTCATCGAGACTCGGTCGGGACATCGCTGAGACCTAGTCAGGACCCGCCCAGGACATCGTTGGAACACCGTTGGGACCTGGCTGGGACCACCTGGACCCAGTCAAGACCCACCCGGGACATCTCCGGGACACCGCCGGAACCCGCCCAGGACAATTTATATTAATTTTTTTAAATTGTGCATAAAAAATAATTTTTATAGGTTAATATGATTGGTTGAAAATATAAAAAATATTTACGATTTTCCGTATGCGCCAAACACCAAAAAATGTTTTCGGCGAAAATCATTTTCTTGAAACCATTTTCCGACGAAAATCATTTAACGTCAAAACAAACAGGTCTAAATCATGACGTGATAGGGTGATATTGCAAACTTTTAAAATTTAACAAACTGACTTTTGTAACTTTTTAAAGTTTGAGGATACAAATGCAAAAGTGTCTAAACATTAGGGGGTAATTAAAATTTGGGAAAAGTTCACAAAGACCCCCTGAACTTTCACGCGATTTGAAGAATCCCCCCAATCTTTGATTTTTTTCAGTTTCACCCCTCAAACTTTCCATTCTTATCAGAAAACCCCCCATCCGTCTGTTTTTCACCGTTAAATTTTTTTTTTAAATTTCCAAAATACCCCTCATTTTAGGGTTTAGATTTTTTATAAATTTTTTTTGTTATAAAATATAGGGGTATTTTGAGAATTTCAAAAAATTTTAACGGTAAAAACATACGGAATTAGGTCTTCTGATAGAAATTGGAAGTTCGATGAGTGAAACTGAGAAAAATCAAATATTGAGGGAGGGTTCTTCAAATCGCGTAGAATTTCAGGGGACCTTTGTGAAGTTTCCCCTTAAAATTTTCCCTAAAAACTATGTACGGTGATAGTTATCGTATAGAATCAGTACTGAAAAATGTTTAATTACAATGATAGTTATCATATAAATCTAGAGGCTAGTAACTATATAGATCGATAGTTAGCACATAATATAGGAGTAATTCTATACACCATCCCTATTGGATACAACGCCACATCTGTTTTAAGGATATATATGGTGTAGAGCATTACTCTAAATATAGTTAGGTCCCTTAACCAATAAAATATTTGCAAGAAGCGGAAATAGTGCCTTCCAGTCACATACAAAATCCTTTGAGTTTGAGAAATGTTTACAACGATAATAATCATATCTATAAGGAAACGACTATATATATATATATATTATATATAGATAAGTTAGAACATAAAAAGAAGAAGAAGTAGAAGATGCTAACCTCATCCCTTTCTCTAGCCGATGCCAATTATAACTCATAACTAAAGCTTATAAACGATACAACCTCTTAATTAACCCACGAACTGCTATTAGAAGGACAAAAGTATGAGTTTAGATTCCTGAAAAAACTGGAAAACAGATTAGACAATTTCATATATTAATCTAAGTGCAAACTCAGAAAGAAAAAAAAAAAACTAAGTGCATGCAACCTCGCAGGTTGTGAACTACATGATATGTTTCAGGGCAGAAACATACGCAAGACTCTGCAGCATATATATAAGACATGATGATATGAAGCAGCAAAGGTTTTTGTAAAATCGCTTATAGCATACGAAATGGAAATACTCAGACCAAGAAAACATTAATGTTTGGCATCTTATAGATATTTCATTCATGGGTAAAAAAGGGACCCAAAAAAAATTTCCGGTTGTTTAGGAAATGTAATAAATAAATAGTTCTAAATTTGTGTCCCCTTAGAGATTATAGAAACAGTGAAATGAACCTGATAAACTAGGTAGAGGAGAGCAAGGGAGACGGGGATCTGGACAAAGCAAAGAGTGGCAGAAATTGGCTTAATTTGTTCTAGGATTGAAGACTCTGCAGCTGCAAGTATATAATAAACAAGAGCGACTGTCGCGGTTATATAGATATTTTTTCGTTATCCTTCAAGTCTTTCCTTTTTGTTTTATTTTTCGTCAGCCATCCGTGTGGGACAGACATCCTTCAAAGCTTTCTTGGCAACCGATGAAAATTAAATATTCATTCCAAACTCAAGTCAGTCAACTTACAAAAGAAAAAAAAAAGAAGTCTAGTCAGTCGGCGAATGGTACCAAAAGAAAAGTAAAATGATTAGGAGATTAAATATTAAACTGTAGTATTAAGGTTTATTTATATGTCAAGTTGTTTGCTTTTATATGTTTTAGAGTCAAAAATATTGGATCCATGCGTTATTTGGAACCCAATGTTTTTGACCCACAACCCCAACCTCCCACCCACCATGCATGCATGTAACATCATATTCTTATCTGCACTTTTTTTTTATTAAATAGAATATAAAATATCCTTATCAACATCTATATAGGACAAAGACAATTGATTTTAAATTTTGCTACTTTGCCAGTATGGCCAAGTGTAACACAAAAATATAAANAGAGTCAAAAATATTGGATCCATGCGTTATTTGGAACCCAATGTTTTTGACCCACAACCCCAACCTCCCACCCACCATGCATGCATGTAACATCATATTCTTATCTGCACTTTTTTTTTATTAAATAGAATATAAAATATCCTTATCAACATCTATATAGGACAAAGACAATTGATTTTAAATTTTGCTACTTTGCCAATATGGCCAAGTGTAACACAAAAATATAAATAAAAAATTATTATAGTTGAAGAATGTAAATAAAAATTATTATAAATAAAAAAATATCCTTATCAGTAGTTATAGTTGAATAATGTTATTATCCTATTGTAGAATCCCTAAAATGAGTATTATTGGTGAAGAAATTGAGATAATATCATGTTGTGATGATTTTATTGAAGATGGACATGCCGACAACAAAATGGTAAAAGATCAAAATGATTTGAAGCAACCAACTGTTAGTTCTTCTTCATATAATGGTCCTATAGAACCATGTCTTAGTATGGAATTTGATGAATTAGAAGATGCTCATGCATGTTATAATGCTTATGCAAAGTGAAAGGGTTTTAGCATTCGAAAAAGTCATTCTCGACTATCGAAGGATAAGTCAATTATTGGGATAGAATATGTTTGTTCAAGGGAAGGATTTCGTCATAAAAGTTACCAAGAGAAAACCTATACAAATCCGAAGCCTGCAGAAACAAAGATAGGATGTAAAGCAATTATGGGTTTAAAGAAAGCGGGGTTAAGATTGACTATATGTAAGTTTATAACTGAACATAATCATGAGCTCCTTAGCCCTAGAAGTACGAGTTTGCTTCGTGGACATAGAGTGGTAACACGTGCCAAAAAAAAATCTTATAGATACACTCAATGAGTCCAATGTACCTCCAAGGAAGATAATGTCAGTGTTGAACAAAGAATCCGGTGGTGACCATAATGTAGGTTGTATTGCTAAAGATGTCCAAAATTATTTGGGCAATAGAAGAAGAAATCTTTTTGGAGAGGGAAATGCACAAAAAATGTACAATTATTTTCTCAAGAGACAATGCAAAAATTCGGGTTTTGTTTACGCAATCCAAGTGAATGAAAATGGATGCATGGGCAATTGTTTTTGGGCAGATGCTAGATCACAAGCTACATACCAATATTTTGGGGATGTTGTTACTTTTGATGCTACCTACTTGACAAATTGTTATTGGATGCCTTTTGTTCCATTTACTGGAGTTAACCATCATCATCAATCTATGATGTTTGGATGTGCTTTACTTGTGAATGAAACAGCTGAATCTTACACATGGTTGTTGAAAACATGGCTTGAGGCAATGCTTGGACGTGCTCCTTCTACAATTATCACAGATGATGATAAGGCCATGGGTAAGGCAATTGCAGAAGTACTACCAAATACCACTTATAGATTGTGTTTGTGGCATATTTTACAAAAAGTTCCTAAACATTTGGCTCATATATATATATCAAGTATCCATCTTTTCAAAGAAATTTTTGGCATTATATTCATAATACAATCACAATTGAAGAGTTTGAGACAGAATGGAGTGAAATTGTAGGCAAGTATGAGTTGGGAGAGAATGATTGGTTGAAAAAGCTTTATATGCGACGTGAAAAGTGGATGCCGGCTTACTTGCGAAACACATTTTGTGCCGGCATGTCTACAACTCAACGGAGTTAGAGTATGAATAAGTTTTTTAAAGATTATGTTCGTTCGAGCACAATGGTGAGTGACTTTGTCTATCAGTATGAAAAGTCTTGGATGCACGCTATTTTAAAGAAAAAGAAAGAGATGTCAAGACAAAAAATTCTAGACCGATTTCGAAAACATGTTACAAGATGGAAGCGGAGGCAGCAAAGGTTTACACAAGAGAGTCTTTCTTGATGTTTCAAGAAGAGTTATTTAACAGTCAAAATTACAACTATCTAAACATCGAAAAGAAGGAGGGATGAAGATATATAGGGTTGCCCTTCATGGGAGAGAAAGTCCATTTTTTGAAGTTGCATTTGAAGTTCTTGAGAAGAAAGCTTCTTGTACATGTCATAAGTTTGAATTTGTTGGAATTCTATGTAGGCACATTCTTCAATTTTTTTTGAAGAAATCTTTGGTGGACACTATTCCCCAACACTACGTCTTAGAGAGGTGAACGATCAATCCAAGAGTTACATTATACATGGCATATCTAGTGATAATGTTCAAGTAGAAACACAAAATTCTTCTACCTTGATGAGAAATAGCTTAATGCTGCAATTTTATGAAGTTGTAGAAGTGGGGTGCCAATCAAAAAGAAAATATGAGCATCTTGGTATTGGCTTACAAAAGCTTCATCATGAGCTTCTGACAACGGATGAAGATTGTGATAAAGATATAAAGGATGGTGATGTAGGAAGTGTTGAGGGTCCTATGTTAAATAGCCAAGTCCTATCAAACCTTACATTCACTTTGCAAGATCCTCTACATGTTCGTTGTAAAGGAAAACCCAAATCTTTGAGGCACAAAAATTCAAAAGAAAAGCAAGCAATGCAAAAAAGGACATGTACCATTTGCAAGAAAACAGGGCATGTGAGAACCAATTGTCCTTCACATAAGCAACCAAGGTATTCTTATAAATTTTGTGATTTATAATAATTTACATTAAAATGCATTTTGATGTAATTCACGTTAAAATCTTATTTTTGATAGGGATATTGTGAATACCAATATAAGGCCAGCTAATTTGGTGTTGATGGATCAACAGAGTTTAGTACAGGTAAATTTTTATTATAACATATCCTCTATTAAGGTAATTTTTGTCTATTATCTAATTTTCGTTATTTGTGAATGATTTACAGTGCTCTTTGCCAACTATGGAGTATCCCTCTGTAACTACATTTGTCATGTCTCAAGATCCTGTATGTTCATCTACTACAGTTGATATTGGTGCAGATAACATCAACGCCCATGGATGATGTGTATGATGTGGTCTTTTTTGGTGAGTGTTGTAATTGCACCAAGACATGGTTGTATGTGGCTATATGTGATTGGTTTTTTAGTCATGACATCTATCGGTAACAACTGTCTCCATGTGCTTTTGTATCATGGCTAAACGGCCTGCTGCACTTGGGGAGGAGTGCTAAAGTCTCCAATGGATTATTGCGATTAAGTTCAGCTCTTTTTGTATTTGAGAAGTCGTTAATGCACTGAAGTTGTGATTCCAACTTGATTGTTTTATTTTATTTATGGTAGGAGATTTTTTGCTCTTGATTTTTGGTGGATCAGCTTGTGAATTATTATTAATGATAAACTCATAGTATAATGGCCAAAACATGGCACTTGGCAACAAAAAAACAGCTAACAACAACTCACTCAAATACAAATTTAGCCAAAACAGCTACAACCAAAATATGCACATACATATTTATAAACAGGAGATTTATTTCCCTCTTATCCATCTCAAAGAAAATACATATGAGTTTTTTTTTTTCTTTGATCAATACAAAGGAAGAGGGAGGAGGGGACAAGATTACAAGTTTAAAAATACAGGACAATTACAAGGGATATAACCAAAAAAGCTATGGGCAGCATCCCATTTGGCTAAAACATGAGATTTGTAGTTGGCTTTCCTTCCTATCTTGCTAGCATTCCAAGCCAGAAGAGAAGAGAGGATCTCAATGATATCTTTGACAATGGGAGCAATCTGCCATTCTGAGAAGTGGAATTAATTGCTGAAATAACTACCAAATAATTTCCCTACAAAATAAGTGTAAGAGACCCAAAAGAAGGGCTGCCTTTGCCTCTCCCACGTTGACATCCGAGGAGAAATTCTGTGTTGGACTGGCTGAAACAAAGCTGCCCTTGTCATCACTAAGAATTGCAGCAATGACAAGAAAAAAAAATTTCTAACTGCAACATCAAAACTAGCTTTTAGCAAACCATCAAGAGGGGCTTTCCAAGATAAATCTTCGATAATAGACTTATCCCAGTTTTCCTCATACATTTTAGCAATCATATTAACATTCTTGATGGATTAGCAATCATAACCCCAAGGTGTGGTGATGCATGAACTGAACCCAACCAAACGTCAGGCTAACTTCACAAGGACACAACAACTTTCACATTCTAAGGTTATGCAGAGGATCAAATTTCATATTGTGTACATTTAGATCATCACAGATCTAAATTACCCACATGTCAAAAGCAAATCAAACACAAGAAAAAGAAAACAAAAAATTAGAGACTTTGATTTTCTTTTTTTGCAGTAACTAAATCAGACAATAGAGGTATATAATGCTTTTTACAGGGATGGGTGAAGAACCCCACATCTCATAAAATTAAGAACATCACATATACTAAAATTTATAGAGAAGTAATTTCATCAAACACCATGCAAGCGTAGAGATTCAGATCTTTCTTTCTGAGTACTTTCGAGGGGCTGGATTTCGACGACGTCGGGGTCCATCAATAGCTAAACTATTTCAGAGAACACTCGTGGAGGAGGAGAGGTAGAACCGGCTTGGGCTGCTCCTCCACGGCTTGCTCCATGGGTTGGACGGCTTGGACGAATCCTCAGAGCTTGGGTGGCTTCCGGCTTGGGCAGATTCTCAGAGCTTGGGTGGCGGCGTTCGGCTTGGGCTGCTCCTCCACGGCGGTGCTGTGTGATTTGTTTGTCAAAGCTGTGTGACAGATAGATGCGTGAGAGAAAAGAGGTATACGAAGGTTGAAGAGGTGTGATCCAGTGTTTTGGTATTATTTGGCTTTTTTATTTTAAGCTGATGTGTCAAGCTCTAGTTGGAGGGCACAAAGATCTTGATTTGTGCCAAGACCTTATAGAACTTATTCTCATTCAAAAAACTACGACTAAATTAGCCAAAAAAAAAAAAATCTATTGAGGAAGCTTCCCACTGACGTCACTGCAGTGATCTTTTCCTTAGCTTGTTTTGGGCCCGATGCCCCATCGATCGGTTGGACATGGATCCTCTCAAAAGAAATAGAGGGGATCCGGTCCAGCAAAAATCAGGGGCATTTTTATAATTAAAAAACAGCTAAGTAAAAAGTTCAGTCCGTCCGACCAGGCAAAAATATGTATCATCACTTCATCAGTAAGTAGTTGTGCAATTTGCTTAAGTAAAAGGTTTTAAATAAAAGGGTTAAACACTTTTTTGGTCCATGTGGTTTACCCAATTATCAAACAGCTACCTCGTTTTTTAAACATATCTGTAATTAACATAATTATCAAGTTAGTACTTCCGTCAAGATTCCGTCCAAAATATTAACGGAGCGCCACGTCACCACCAATTAAAATGCGATATGTGTCCAATTGACCAAATTTGAACGCCACATCAACCAAAAAATAATAAAATAATAAACTTTAAAAACAAAAAAACTTAAAAAATCCTAAGCTTTTTTTTAAAAAAACAAAAAAAAAATTAGACAATGGGGTGGCCGGCCACCCCCATTTTGGCCAAGGGGATGGCTCCCTATGGCCGGCCATCCCAACTATAATATGCTAGTCGATTAATTAAAACTCGAATTTTTTTTATTTATTTTTTTATTCATTTAAAACCCCGACGTTGAGATCGCATGTGAAAAGCTAACTACTCTCTTAATTTTTACTAGTAATATTGAGATTGCTAGTGACAAGCTAACCACTCTCTTCATTTTTTTACTAGAAGGTAGTCAGATCATGTTGACGGTTCACATTATTTTAGGAATAAACATCAATTTCTCTTCATTTTAAAGTATTAGAATGGATTTCTTGCCATATTTTTCTTATTATAAGAGCATCTCCAGCAATACCCTTTATTTTAGCTATCCAAAATATATATTTTTTAAGTTTAGCTACTAACTTTTCAATATAGACTCCAGCAGACCATCTATTCTATCCTTTATTTTCTTTAAATAATATATTTCAATCATTTTTTTATTATTTTTTGTTCTCTTTCTTTTTTTCGATAAAGGAGAGGGAGAGGAAAGGAGAGAGAAAAAAAGAATAAAAAAATCCTAGAAGGTGCTACAGTGAACTTTCATAAATGAAAGTTCACTGTAGCAAATTTAAGCAAAACTTTCATTTTAAAAGGTCTGCTGGGCTCTAAAAAGATCTTACTATTTAATATAGCTACTATGAGACTTTTAAAGTCTCTGTTGGAGATGCTCTAAGTATTATCTTTTTTTTTTTTTTTTTTTTCTAATTATAAGTATTGTCTTATTTAACCAACCCCAAAATTGCAATTCACGGGGGAAGTCCAGAGATAAAAAGTCAAAGCAAAAGAAAAATAAAAATAAACCTTAGTAAAACTTGCACGTTGATGATCATCAAAACCTTTATTTTTATTTTTTTCATCAGAACCTTGATATTGAGGTTGCACATGTGACATGACAAGCCAATTACCTCCCTCAATTTTTTTTTAAATGTGGTTTGGGGTCACTGCATACTGTCACCTCAGTTGTGGAGTTTATTTGAATAGTAATTAATTTTTTGTATTTAAAAAAATTCTAAAAAAGGTTACTGCTCGTACTTTAATAAAGTAAATGTAGCTAATACTTTCTATGTATTGTTACACCTATTAGAAGATAGAAGAAGATGAAGATTGTTCATTTCATTACATACTTCAGTACAAGGGAATACAATATATAGAAGTGTGAGGAGAAAGACATCCCATAAATCAATAGAACACATCTCATAAATCAATGAGTGAAATTTAGAGGGACATGAAAACATGGAGGAAATTAGAGAGGGTTTGGTGGAGGAAAAGCTGTTGACATGTATATTCTAACAGTCTTCTTCAAACTCATGGTGAAAGATCCTGAAAACTTAAGTTTGCGATGTAAACGGACGGATAGAAACTGCTGGAGAAGACAAATGCTGGTGTCATGAGATAGACATGCATGGATTGAGATGTAGATGTTGCCGAAGGGCTGAGGCTGGTGGTGTGAACCGGCATGGGCCGGGAGTAAGGCCGACTTGGGCCAAAAAACCACCCAAAAAGAAAAGGAAACCGAAGAGGCCTTTAAGAACAATAAGCCGATAATGGGCCAACTTCGGGCCGAATAAAGAAACGTCAACTTGGGCAAAAATAAACGAGATGAATTACTATGACCGGAAATTGAACTTCGGCTTCTTTTGGCCGGCATCAGTTTCTATGACCGGAAATTTTAAACGTTGGCAACTTTTTGCCGGCATGNGGTTATTTGACCGGAATTTTGAACTTCGGCAACTTTTGGTTTCAACCGATTTCCTTCTCTCTTTTGTTGTTTTTTTTTTTTGTCGGTTGATTTTCCCCCTTTTTCTCCCTTTTTTTTTTTTTTCTTGGTTTCACGTGGGTGCTAGGCCTCAAGGGCTGTAGTGCGCAGGATGGGGCAGGACTCTGCTCCACAAAAAGAAGTTGCAGGAGCATGGGGCTGGCTCGCTCTCGGCTGGGGAGCTTGTGCCCAAAAAGGGAAGATTTCTTCACTGAGACACTTTCTGTGCTCACTGTTTTGAGGCCGGCGGGGAGGAGATCCGCACGGGAGGCTGGCCGGTGGAGAAGTCGACGGCGGAGATGGTGATCCAAGGCCGTTCACGACTGGCGGAGGCGCAGACAGCATAGGGAATGGACGTCTGGCCAAACACGGCGGCGGTTGCCGTGGATCTGGATGGAGAGGTTGATGGAGCAGCGATTGTGGGAGACGACTGTGGGTTTCGTTGTGGCTTGGAGGCGGCAGTGACAGTGGATTCGCCGTAGGACCGACGTGTGGGCTCGGCATCGGAGCATGAGCCGTAGATCCGAACACGAGAGCCACAAACGGTGGCAGATGGTTTGGTGCTCCGGCAGAACCGGTGTAGCGCGGTGGTTGGTGGCGCTGGTGTTGATTTTGTGAGACTCGGCAGCAGGTGCTGTTTTTGTGAGACTCAGAGGAAGGGATGGTACAGATGTGGTTCGGTGTTCAGTGAGTGGACAGCAGGCAAAATAGAGGATGAAGATTGGGAAGCCATAGCTGCAACAGAAGTGCTCGACAAATGAGTATGATGGAGCATGTTTTGTGTGGGTGGAGAAAATAGAGGTGATGAAGAAAAGAGAAGTGACAGGAGGTCCAGCACGCCTCTTGCAAAAAAAGGGGAAGGCTTCTGCAGGCCTGTTGTGTGATGGGTGTTGAGGAAGGAAAGGCAGTTGTGAAGGACAACGATTTCTGTTGTGGTAGAGAAACAGAAATGATGTTTTGGTGTTTGATAAAAGGTCGCAGAGAAGCTGCGGGAAGAATGAGGTATTTTGTATTTTTTTTGTTTTTTTGATAAAGAAAATCTGCAGCAAAGAGTAAGAATAGTCTTTTAGAGCTTCCTCAAGGCACTGCCCGTGTGGACTATGGCTTAACCCACACGGGCTGTGCTGCCATCAAATGAAGAGAAACCAAGGATTCAATGGCGTTAGCCAAAGAGCTCTGATACCATATTAGAAGATAGAAGGAGATGAAGAATGTTCATTTCATTACATACTTCAGTACAAGGGAATATAATATATAGAAGTGTGAGGGGAAAGACATCCCATAAACAAAAGAACACATCCCATAAATGAAAGACTGAAATCTAGAGAGACATGAAAACATGAAGGAAATCAAGGAGGGTTTGGTGGAGGAAAAGCTGCTGACATGTATATTCTAACAACACCAACGGTTTTCAACATAATGCTAAAATGGGGTTCTTGGATCATGATAACAACTACTGCACCTTAAATATCAATTCAATTCATTAAAATAAAGTCATATTCTCTATCCATTTTTATACTATTTTCCCATTTTCCAACTTTTTATTCTATTTTATTTTCTCTTCATTATTCCAAAGAAAAATAATTATAGTTTTCAATTGAACGGCTATTTTTACTCTGTCTAGGAGCTTTAAAAAAAAAAAAAAAAAAAAAGACTCACATTTGTTAGCAGGTTTAAGCAAAGATGACCATTAATTTCCTTTGTAAGATTTGTGTTGGAAAGATAAGTGATCCGTTTTTTTCTTTTCTGTTTTGTATGCATGAGAAGGCCGCTCTTTCATTTCATAAGATAGCTTGTTTCTAGATATCCATAACTTTATCATTTATGTCTAATTCTTTACATTTCGTATTGTGTGTAATCTCTTCCAACCTCTCAATTGCCATCTGCATGTATGTTTATTACACAACACGTTCGGGATATCGAATTACAGAAAAATAATGTATTTAATAATTTATAATAATATTTTAATACTAAATGAAACGGTTGAGCTTCTCATAATTAATAATGACTATCAAAGTTGGTAATTATTAAATCCATTGTTGACTTCCAGAAATTTTTGAATCTACAAGACTTCTACACAGAAATTAGTCTATCTAGAAAACTTTCAACTCTTATTAACCTTTGCAAAAATAGAAATAACACAAATTACATGGTCAAATTTTTAAAAAAATTATAATAATAATGACTTTCCCCAATAGAGAAGTCCGAACTTTTTTTTAAAAAAAATGAATGAGTAAAATTTCATTAATACCAAACAAAATTTACACACAACACACTCCAGACAAACAATTCATTTGAAACACGGTACAAATACGTTTGGTACGCGGAATGACTATTCTTTATAATAACCTTTATTAAAAATGAAAAAAGTGAAATTGATTAGCATTATAATAGTCATTCCTATGGTTATGAGGAAATGACTATTCCTTTAATTAAGAGAATAGTCATTTATCTTAGACTATTCTTTCAATTAAAGAAATAGTCATTTTCTTATGGCAATAGAAATAACTATTACAATGCTAATTAATTTCATTATTTCAATTATTAATAAAGATTACTCCAAAAAATAGTCATTTCACGTACAAAACATAATCTACATGTATTGGTGAGCCAAACTACTCAACCAATGTGAGCCTTATGTCGAACGGCCAGCCGCTGTGGTCAAATGGGCACATTGCTGTGGGTTACAACGTGGACTAGCCACCCAATAGAACTACCAAACAAGTCACCCACAAATACAATGGTGCCCAGTCACCGATGCACGCTGGTGGTTTCTATGTCGATACCTTGCAAAGATTCGGCCACCCACCGTGGTGTGCCTCTCTGTCACTCATCATTGGGTCTTACGATGGTTTTGATTCTCAAAAGTAACAATGTTGAATAATGGAACCACAAGAACATAGTTAAAAAACGACAGCCCATAATGAATAAATAAATAATTAATTAATTAATTTTCATGCTGCTATCCATTCAATCGAAAAACAAAAGCTGATGAGATATTAACAAAGATAACCATGCAAACAGAGAATCATTAGCAAAAACTAATGTTGCGAGTATTTTTATTTGACTTTCTACATTTACTCTCTATTTTGTAGATAAAATCATATTTCTTTACTTTAATTATCTATTTATTTTAATCACTTATATCCGGCTTCTTAAAGTAGAGATATACTTTCACTTTTTTTATTTAAATATAATATTTTAAGAAAATGGGAAGATAAAGAAAATAAAAAAAAAATAAAAAAGAGAAAGTAATATTTTATTAGTTTAAAAAGTAGGAAGCTGAGTGAAATAGCTCCCTACTTTTTTCTTCAAAGTAGAGAGCCAGATAGAAGTATTAGAGAGCCAAATGGAAGCATTAAAATAGTCTAAAATGAATTTTAGCTCTCTAAAGTAAAAAAATTCCTATTTTAAAGAGCCGAATGAGAATGCTCTAAGCAAAATGCTCAAAAGTACTACGGAGCATAAAGGTGTCTCTAATATCACATGTTAGCATACAAAACATTTATCATACAATGAAAAATATTCAAAATTATCTCAAACCATATTTACTCAAGTGAATCAAAGAGAGATCTTTTGACCTATGCTTATTGATGCCCAATTGATGGAATACACAACCTTTATTTATAGATAAGTCAAAGACCTTCAATTAGAATTTTACATTTTTTATTCATCTCATCAAGAAATAAGAATAAAAATAAAAATCAAGTTGGATTTCAATTCCACAAATAATTACTTATTTGTAATAAATTATTAGAAAAATTTGACTTAACTCTTGAAATTAAATCATAACGGAAATGTGAAATTGTAAATTTTTTAAAGTTTAATTAATACACAAAATTAAAAGTTTTTTAACTTTAAGAAAAAAAAATACAATTATAATAAAAGTTCGAAGAAAATAAATGAAGTTTCTCCTAAATTATTGAACACCTTAAATTTGTGATTAATTAGATCGCACTAAATATAACGTGGGATATATATGGGCAACACTTCATTACGGAATTTCGTACACACCTATTGTTCTTCAATATAAAATCGGGCTCTGCTGGTTTCTGAAGCAACGTGGGTGGGTGGAATTCTCTCAAACACCCTTGCCTTGTGCGTGCGAAGTGCATTAGCAGCAAACCGTGAGGCGTAAATGGTGGCACCTAAACTTAGCGAGCTCCCACCACCAGCCTTGGCCAAAGCATCTTGCAACCCATTCTCCCGATCTTTCCGATGAGACTTATAGCGGCGCCAAGCTGCCTGTATGATCGAAGCCGCCCAATTCCTCCATTGATAAGGAGAGTGGCGTCTGCAAGTGTCTCGAAGTTGCTTGCCACCGAGCTCGAACTGAGTGGCTAGAAACTTCAAGTCGTCGGCTTTTAGAGCAAAGGCTTCAACTTCTGTAAGGGCTTGGACAGTTTTTGTTGAGATGGGAAGATTATTGGATGAGGAGTGGGGGTTCAGAGCCCAATTGGTTATAATTTCTTCGCCACAGAAGTCACCGTCCTTGCGATATTCGGAGCTGGCGAAGCCCGTTTTTCCACCGTTGGTTGTCGTGATCAATAGCGTACCTCGCATGATGAAGAACATCTCATCAACTGGGTCTCCTTCCCAAACAATGAAGCTTTTCTCTGTGTACAACACCGGCTTGAAACGGTCACACATTGAATCCAACAGTTGTCCATCCATCTTTGCAAACATCTGCACCTTAAATACATCAAAATATTTAATAAAAATCGATATCTAATCATTACCGAAGCCTGAGGCCGTGCACAAGAATCCATGCAACTTTTTATTTTGATGAAATTTTAGAAAACCCTCTTTATGCGTTCTGAAATAAGTTATTCAAATTTTAAAAACTTTTAATTTAGATTATTGAATTTCAATTTTTTTTTTCAATCTCTCCCATATATTAAGATTTTCAGTTAAATCCTATCAAAATTCATAAAATACTATTTTCTTTTTTAAAAAAAAAATTATAAATTTTTTTCAAAGATTCAACAGCGGATATTTTTGCAAACTCTGTTAAATCCTAACCAATGCTTAAATTCTTATAATTTTTTTTCTTTTTTTTTTTTTACAAAAAAAATTAGAGGTATTTTAGAAATTTTGGCACCACTCCGTTAGGACTTTATGAAAAATCTTAACGAATAGGAGAAATTGAAAAAAAAAAACAAAAATTAAAAGTTCAAAAACCTAAATTGAGAGTTTTTAAATTTTAAGGGTGTCATCTAAAAACACGTGGAAGTTCATGAGATTTTCTGAAGTTCCTCCTTTTATTTATTAAAAAAAAGTTAAATCAAACTGCTTTTTTATTGTATCTCAAAAGGGAGGAGGAATAGAGAAATGTTTGTTGTCCAAATTTTTTCTTCAATTTTATCCAACTTTATATGAACAAAAATAAGCTCACAAATAAAATAAAAAATAAAAAATTTAAACAACAAGCATTATGGAAAAGGGCAGAACTTACGCGCTTTAGGAGTGGCCCGCCTATATAGCGCTTAATCTCTTTTGCAATTTCTGTGGGAAGATGTGGGAGGGGATTCCTCCCATCAATATCTTTCTTTTCTTGTATTGGGAGGGACATGATCCGCCGCTTTATATTGGGAGGGAGCTCCTTGCTTTTCATCCACGACTCTAGGTCTCGCTCTTTAGCTTTCATAGTCTCCTTTGACTTTTCAGTCTCCAACCACATAAATATCTCCATCTGCATGTAAATCTGCAATTGGACCACTTCAATTTATCAAATTCTACTGATAAATCATTATTATTTATTTCAAAACTTGAGTAGATAGAAATTAAAATTTTAATCATTTCATTAATATTTTAAAACCTAAATATAGCTTTTACCTTCACTTCGTAGAAATAAATTCGATCTCTTATAATTAACAGTAATGGAAGATTTTTTTCTTTTTTTCTTTAAAACAAAAACTCTTATAATTACGAGTTTAATTACAACCACATTAGTAGGAGTAAAACACTCATCTCTTATGACTCCAACATAAGATGGAGGCAACTTTGGTGGTGTTGGAAAAATTATTCAAATGACTATAAAGTTAAATTTAATAAAGATTTCTCAATTTCAACATTTATGGAATCAAAACGGGCTCTCAATATAATTAGTTCAACAATCTGATTTGGAAAGTTCATTTGAAATGCTGAATCGCATGTTTCGTTCGAACGAGACATCATCTTGTTGAACGAGATGTTTAGTTTAGAGATTTTGGGTTGAAATTCCTAGGTAATTTATGTCCAATGTAAGCTTTAGTTTCTAGGCTTGAACATATATGTCTTTTGTATTCATATTTTTAATCAAATGTAAATCATATTTTACTCAAATAGGGTGTGGAAATACTTGTATAATGTAACAATTTAATGGCAAGTTTGGGGTAATAATATAAATAAAACTCAAATTTTTTTTAAATGAATTTAAAAAATAAATAAAAATAAAAATAAAAATAAAAATAAAAATATTACCATCATTAGCGGCAACCCAAGTCGCCACTAATGATGGACGATTAGCGGCCAACTGTGGGGGTTGCTGCTACTGACAGACCATTAGCGGCAACATATAATATTGGTATAAAACTCTTTTAGCGGCAACCCAAAAAAAAAAAAAAAATTTGTAGTGTTATATGTACATGTTGGTTCTACGTATTATGCGTATAGAAACCATCTTTATTGCTTACACACAAAATTAAATAAATACGGGAGTGAATGTTTAAAAAAGATATATTTATAAAATGTTGAGCACCAACCTGCAAATTTCCCATGAAGTACAAAATCAGCAGCATTCCAGTGATCGAAATAGAATTGCGAAGCAGTTTTCCCAAATAACTCGTACTGTTTTAAGGGTTTGACCAAAAGAACTAGAAAAATTGAGGCAACATTAACAATGATCAGTAATTTTGTATAAATTAAAACCTAGAGTTAGCTGTAGTGTACGGCTCAACATACGTAACAGAAGCCAAGATCACACACTCCAAATACCACATCACCTCCTAGCTTAGCTGAATAAATTTAGTAAAATTTAATTAGAATAATGATTTTTTTTTATTTTAGCTATCACGTTTTTTCAAAATACTTTAGAGCATTTTGCAGATGATAGGCAAATCCTTCAAAATAATCCAAATTTTGACTATTATTCACCTTTTTCTCTTTAGCAAAATAGCAAAGTAATTTTTTTTTTTAAGATGAAAGTAAGAAGGCCTATTTACTGTTCACACCAGAAAATGATAGTTATATTATTTTTTCCTAACTCCACTTTCTCGTCTTATCTCTCTCTCTCTAAATTTCTCCTCCCACGTCTTCCTTCACCCAACTCTCTCTCTCTCTCTCTCTCTCTCTTTCTCTCGTTCATGTCGGCAAGCCCACCCATCAAAATAATCCTCGCACAACCCAACTCTCTCTCTCTCATTCATTTCTTTGCTAATCTGTCTGATCAGATCTGAAAGTTTCAAAAAATCCATGAAATTTTCTCGGTTTGATTTTGGTGGATTACTGTGATTTGTTGGGGTTTTGTAGAGGTGATGGAGATGAGGGGAGAGGGGAGCAATGGGTGGAGGTGATCTCGTGGGAGCCTAGAGCTTTTGTTTACCACAATTTCTTAGAAGAACCAGGTTTTGCTTGAAAGCTACTTGGAGGCTGCCGGTGAGGACAATCAGACGAGGACCAAAAGCTTGAAGGGTGAGGATCTGGATATGCTCACAGGGTGCTTGGATCTTGGCGATGGGGCTGGTAGCTTGCGTAGAGAGAGAGAGGGGAAAGGGGGAGAAAAAAAAAACATTAAAAAAAAATATTTTAAAAAAATAGATAATAAAATAGAGAATCTGTTAGAGTATGTATAGAAAAATGAGTAACTAAAATAGAAATTTAAACTTTTTCAATAACTATTTTGCCTATAACTGCTGGAGATGCTCTTACATCTAACTCATCATTTTAATTATCAACTTTTACTTTTTTTATTTAAAAATATTATTTATTTTATTTACTTTCCCTATTCTAAAAAAGAAAGAGAAAAATATATACCTCAAACTTTGTAGGCCCCACCAGAGACAGTACGATAACTTTCGATGAAAACTTGTGGACGCTATATCAACTTTAAGAGCTTGGAGGAATATTCCAAACTCAGAGATGGTAATATTTGGTGTTGGTGGATCTACTGGAGTACCAGTACAATTTAACAATGTGTAATTATCATTTGAAAATTTGAGATCACATCTAAAAGCACTTGTTGTACTTGCATTTAACAATGTGTAATTATCATTTGAAAATTTGTGATCACATCTAAAAACACTTGCTGTGTTACATCCAAATTCAATATGCTTTTCACAGGCCATTTCCCAACAATTCGTCTCTTGTTCGATAGAAAGAAAGTACCAAAAGGCACCCAATACCTACAAGACCAGCAAATTAAGACCAGTAAATTTACAGATATCCTAACAAAAAAAATAAAAGTAAATTAATAATAAAAGAATGTAAGAAACTCTGCAGATATGAGAAAATACTAGAACCCGTCATCATATCAACTCAAGTATGTGTTTTCGAGGTAGTTGTATGAAAATGTATAAACCATGTAACTGCAGTGACCGACAAACGAAACAATTGACAATTAAAATGGAAAATACTACTTTTTCCATGGATATGAAAGTCTTTTTAGAAGAAAAACTACAAGTCGATCATGAGATAACAAGTTGTAATATACAAGTCATGAGATGGCAACTTATTAATGTAAATCCAAAATAATGTTATCGAAAAAAAACAACGAAACCTTGATAAAGTTCTAACACTTACAAAAGCAAAATTGAAATAAGCAATGGAAAATTCAAGATGAGGGAAAATTTCATATTCCTTTTTTTTTTT
>FXXK01000272.1:0-11604 GCA_900184695.1 Betula pendula
TACACTGTCGTCTGTCCATCAACAACTCTCAGTCTCTCTAATCTCAACAACAACGATTACACTGCCAAGGGGGAAAAGGGGAAAATGAGAAAAAAAATTTTCAAAAAACTCTCAAATCTCTCTCAATCTCACCCAGTCGGCCAGCACCAACGAAAAAGAGAAAACAATTTGTTGTGATTGTGTGAAAATACCGAGAGGCTAGTCAATTTGGTCTGGATCCACCTACGGGCTTCGGTTGTCCACGCACCGGCACCGCGACACCAGCAGCAGCAAGCAGCAACGCAACCCGGCAACAGTGAGTTTCTTCTCTTTCTTCTCTGTAATCATGTGATTTATGCTAAGAAATTTGGGGCTTTTCTAAGACTGAAAGTGAGGGTTTGTTTGTTCAAAAAAAAAAAAGAAAGAGTGAGGATTTCTGGGTTTGTTTGTTCAAAGAAAAACAGAGAGTGACTCGACTGTGAGGTTTTGTCATTTGTGTCTTGTGAGTATGCTGTATGAGGCGTGACTCGTGAGGACGTCTGAGAGGCTTGAAAGTTGAGAGTTTGAGAGAGAAAAGATTCTTAGAAGAATTGTCTAGAATGTGAATAATAAAGGAGTAGATAGATCATACGGCGTGAGGGCAGGGGCGTCTGAGAGGATTGAAATTTGAGAGTTTGAGAGAGATAAGATTCTTAGAAGAATTGTCTAGAAGGTGAATAATAAAGGAGTAGATAGATAATAAATGAGTGGATAAGAATTTCTTTGAAATTGCATGTGTAGAATCGAGAATAGCAAATGGATCCAAAAAAAAAAAAAGAATAGCAAAAGGCTAAAAGCCAAACGGATTAAAACAAAAGAAAAAAAAAAAGGAAAAAGAAAAAATGTGGTCTTTCTTAGTTGTTTGTCGAGAATGAGATGAGGAAACAATAAAAAAATATTAGATATATATATCATAAAACCAATTAAATTTGTTTTTTTTTTAAAGAAAAACAAAACAAAACAAAACTTGTTAGGATTATTTTTTTAACTTTAATTTTCAGTATTTAATTTGATAAATTAAGACCTGAGTTTGATTCATTCTAATAATAAAAATAAAAATTACAATTTTGCTTTTCAAATAAAATTTTTTACAAACAACAAAAAGACAAATTGCAATGACATGTTAAACTTTTCTTTATGATATTTTAATTGGCATGGATTATGTTCATATTAAAGTAGTAGTACTGAAATTAATTAGTGTATGAGGAAATTAAAAGGTAGGCGTGATTTTTTTTTTTTTGTAAGAGACGTGAAATTTATTTATTTATTTATTTTTGTTAGAGATGTGAAATTTGTTAGTGTAGTAGTATTTAAATTTATTAGTGTAGTGTGAGAACTAGGTATGCCTTTTTTCAGCTGAAGTACTTATTAAAATGCAATACCTTAATTTTAGATGAAAAAACTTGTTCAAGTTAGATTGGATTTTTTAAAAAAATTATTATATTATATTAATATTTGTTTTTAAAATAAGTACTTAATTTAAGAGAGAAGATGTAGAGAGATTAAAGAATTGTATGAGTATATAAAATAATTTACATTCTAAAACTATAATAGTCACATCATTTAATTTGAGAAAATAGGTTGCCAAGTTGATTTCCCATAATAGTTTCTGTTATGTGTTATTCTTTCAATACATTTTATACTCATCCATTGATCAACATATTAAATCTGACTATAAAATAACTCATTTGCATTTCAACTTGAAATGAGAAAATTGATTTTTCCCATGTGACACATACATATTGATTAATTAATCCATGTTATAATATCTCAGACATTACAGGTTCTTCCAATTTGATGTTCTCTGGTCAAAACCTTGAAACAAGCACCGTAATTTTTGGGAAAACTTCTTCGCAGAGCTTTTATTTCGATCTTTGGTTGCTACTGTTTTTGTACTTCATCGTCCGTTAGAGCACTAGCTGGATAGAGGATTTGAGGCTGTCTCTCCTGATCACACTCATCGAATAAAGTTTCTTAAGGGTAATATACTCTCATAAAGGCTACGATTTCTGTATAGAGATTTTACATCTATTTTTTAACTATATTCAAAGAGGAGATAGTTCTTAGATTATCAATTTCTTGCATTCATATATGATACATGGTTAAGGCTTATGAAGTTATAGATTATGCTTCTATGAGAATAATTGTTCGATGGACGAATCGGATTCCGCTCATGGACTAATGCCTACGAGACAAAAACTCCTTTCTGATACTCATAAGTTTAACCTCACTCACTACACATTGAGTCGACTGATTAAGTTTTCGTCTGACACATTAAAAGATAACCTACCCTGTTTGAGAAAGTCAACAACTAATACCTATACGGATCCTAATAGCCGTGTCATTCCAGACTCAATCAAAGTCATATGATACTTAGTTCTTTTCTTTACTCCGAATATATACATAAAAATCGACTAGATGAAGTTGAACCAGTAAATTGAACAACCAGCAATTTTTAATATAGACTTACTAGCCAGACTGATCAATATAACTTTTAAATATACATAGATTTAATTATAAAAAAATTGTCGCTGGAGTGAGTCATATTAATTACTCTTGTCAGTGATTCGGGAGATCTGCAATGAACCAGTAAGCATCTGTTCCTTATAAGAGATGAGATAACACTCCTCTTTACATGCACGATGTGCACCTCCTTAATGATAGCATTATATCTACTGCTTATCAGCAATTGGTTATTACCACTCCACAATAAATTTCCTCTATTGTAAATGAACAAAATCTGGGGTTCTTCCGAACCCTCCTCATAGATTATCATGCAAGCTCATCGAGTGTTAATGCCATATTGTCTGCTTTGTTTCAGCTCAAAGCACTATCGTCAAGACGCTCGGAGGTCACATACCTAATAAAAAAAAAAAAACACACTTCAGCCTAAACTGCCATTAGGAGCCCTTCAAAGAGGCAGGCTCCCAGTGGAGAAAGCGAGCACCGGTCTGTGTATTTCTGCTGAATATCAATGTTGGAGAATAATATTGAGCTGCAATTTAGGTATAGTGGTCCTGATGATAGGAAAGGATAGGTGCATATATGTTACATTAGAGGCATTAACAGTGAATAGTAAAAGAGGACAATGTAAAGAGTGCTACTTAATTCATTATGCTTATGTTGTGTTTAACGTCGTATGTACTCTGAGAATAGAGGTTTATATCTTGAAAGCGAAGATGTAAGCTACTCAGTAGCCTAATAAGATATTACAGTGCATAGTAAAAAAAGTTGGTTTGGCGACGCGCCAAAATTAGGGAGCTGTGTTCCTATGATGAAATAGAATGGAAAAAGGCATTCGTAGCTTGAAAGCTTCATCAGTAAGCTTACTTGGGGTTCGTATACGAAAGTTTAACCATCGCTTATCCAAACAAATTAATCAATAAATATAACTTTTCTGACAGTAACAACAATTTAGAGATTGCGCCATATAATGTGTAATTTTTTTTGTTTTACTTTACGTAGTCTTTAGGGAATCATGCTATACGCGCCTCAGAGATACGAAGAAAAATTGCTGCAGAAGATATGCAAGTAAATGGAAGGCTAGGTAACGGCCAGTGATGCATAAAAATATGATTATTTACACCATTTAGATTGAACAGGGAATTCAAGAGAATACTATCCAGATGACATAATGATTTGTGTTATCAATTTGTATCCAGAGAGTTAATACTTGTCACTTATCTCCATGCACTTGTCATTATTGTTTGGCCCGTCACTCAATTTCCAGTTCATTCGTCAGAGTGAATGTTGGAATCTCTATAGAGTACATCCTCGAACTTTAATTACCTAGTTCATGCATAATCATGCCAGTTGGGACATATAAGTACATTAGTTATACTATCACCCATTACGTGTTAAATGGATTCTCAGCATCTATATTCACCTACAAGGAATAATTTCTAGAAAAATATATCGGATACATACTCAAAAATAACTGACATTCTTGATGCTCATTCATTTTTCTGTATATATACAAGAAAATGAAAGATTATTTTACTTATTAAGGTAATTGGAAAAATTACTTAAGAGGATAGATGAGTTGTTATCGCAGGGCATGTTATAAGGTCTATATTATTTACCTCCTATAGATTTGATAATGGTAATCCTGTCTACTGAGCTCAGCATCAATCAACTTATGAAACAGAAAACAGCAGCGTTGCCCATTATAGGATTTATATAATATATGTAAAATTATATAATATAGTGATGCAACCATAATATTGAAGTATTTTGTAACTATGAAAGGATATAATTGATAATTATATAAATAATTTAGAGAAATACAGTATCATTACCAGAATAGTTATGATAATTGTGAAAGATAATTGCTAATATAATGAAAAAAGGATAAATGGTGGGGACTATTCTAATGTGGATCAACTTGCAGATCTCTGCTTGATGTACATTTGAGCATATGGGAATTTGCATGCTCTATGTGGTTTCTAGTTGCTCGATATGTGAGATAGAAATTCAGAGCGTTACCTAGTCATTCAATTTTGTCTGTGTGGTTGATAGAACCTAGCGGAATAGAATTTTACAGAGACACGTCGGGTTGGTTAGTTCAACTGAATGGTACGTAGGAAAGAGCAGTATAAAGAGCCTTGTTATCTTTTGGGTAGATGTGAAGAAGCTTTGAACATGCATGACTGCGGTGACTATCATCTATAAGTCACAAATACTAGAGGCAATCTCATCGTTAATATAATCATTGTCTTGTTTGTTTATTAATGTAGAATATCACATTTCATATAAAAGATACTACATCCTATCTCATAATTAAATTTATTCCATGATATAACGAAGTAGCACTTAAGGATACAGCTGAGGCCTCTTACATAACACTAAGTGCCCTTCTGTCATATTTTTCATGACAAGTAATTTCACTAAAAGGATTATCATAGTAGTTCTCCCACAATTATCTGCTTTTGTGTTTCCTTCGTTCATATTGATGAACTTTCTGATGTTAAGAATATTCTAGTTGTATATTCAAACATGGAAATTTCCTCTCTCAGAGTTACAAGTTATATTGATAACCTAAATTGTTTCTGCTTGTGCAATATACAATGGCGGTAAATATTACTTTGTCTAGATTGAAAAAACATGAAGGATCAAGGTCTTGCATGATTTGATCCAAATAACTCCACATTTGATTTGTTAGGATCAGTTCAGAATGAGTTCACTGTTTCAGAGGCATACAGTATTGGATATATAATCGGAACCTATAAGACTGCAGCTCCCTAGCAACAATAGAGAAGTAGCAGATGGAAGGAGCGATCATCTCTTGCGTCACGGAGCATCTAAAAAGAAAATGAATGATTTATTGATTACAGACATAGAGAGAAGACCACCGAATTCAACTCTGTGTACTTTTCCAGTATGGAGGATAGAAAGCGACATATAATTAACCTCTTGATCAGCTTTACCACTGCTAAAGAAATTTGATGCAAGGAGTATATTATATTTTCTGAAATGAATTCATTTTCATTTTTAGCAGGCTAGTTCAAAGGCGCACACCCATATCTAATACAGCATCATACGTTTGAATGATGAGGCAGCAATATTTGAAATCACGATAATCTATACATTTGCTTAGTAATCTTATTCGGTTCTAGAATAGAAAAATATAAATATGAAACAATTAAAGTAATCAACTTAACATTCATTCATTCTTACTGTATTTGACGTAAGACTATTATCGTGTGCGATTATTTGGAGAAAAATTCGAGTAACTGAAAAAATTATTAAATGATGCATCTAATATTCATATTTGATCTTGATGCTCTTATCTAAGCAAATAGAGAAGCATTGCAAAATTACTATTATAATATTACCAAAATAATTAAATTCAAACTTTTTACAGATCAGCACAGTATATTTAAAAGTCAGATAATACAACGATGAAGAAAATCTCAGCATTATATACTGGTTAGAAATTTATAATAAAGAAAAGAGTACCCTCACACTGTAGAGTTTGTGTGCTATTAATTCTGACTACTACAAAGTCATCTTATAGACCTAAGCCTCCTGTAGCGGATTTAGACACTAGCACTTTTTGTTGGGATAATAAAGGCACAAACACGTTTTTTCCTGAAAGTATGAAAAAAGTCAGCAGAGTTTCACAGAGATTTAATATGCCAGAGAATCACAGATCAAATGTTACATGAGTCACATCAAATGCCACAAATTTATACATTTAAACTTAACTGTACAAATTCCAATTATTAAGATTCATACAATGCAGTTATTAATATTAACCAATCATGTAAGTAAAAAATAAGAATCACTTTAATATCAACCTCACTATAGCACAGCCGACAACATCCAAATACCATATCACTTCCACATGACAAAAGAAATATTTTCCATATACGATAACTTAGTTGTAGATGAATGTTATGTGTACTTTAAATTATTTTTAATTTAAAAAGAGAGTAACATTCTATTGACTCTTGATAGAAACGCACAACCGAAAATTAATGACTTTCCAGTACATGATAATACCGAACGCCGTTTTGACACCGGTATCGGTTCAATATAAATCAATCTTAGATGGTTAACTTTGATCATCTCAAGAAAGCAATATAAGAGTTTGTCAAATAGACCGATGCATTGTAATAGTATGCTCGTTCCACATCATTTTCTTCATGTCGGCAATCGTACACAGCCTAATAAGAGTACAAAGTTACAGCCTTCAATGCAAATACTTGCCATAAACTTTTCCGGTGTTGTTTTGCCGAAGAGAATTCCTCGTGTCCAAATTATTATTACTGTCAGTCTATTGAACTAAAAAAAAGTACCTTTTTTGCCATCTTTGTAATTTAGCCAATTACAATAGTATTAGATGAGACTCAGGCCGATCTTGAACGAGTGGAAATCTCTTATGAAATGCATAAGTCAAATAACTCGAATGCCGGCGATTGATAATCGAATCTTTGAAGCCATCTGTACCACTGACATGTCAGCATAAGACTGGAAGTGGTATTGGCAGAGACTGGAGACAACATATGTTAATCTATCCAAAAGAGAAGCTAGCACGTTTCGCATTATCATTTACAACCAGGAAAGAGTAAGGTAGGAGCGGAAAAGCAGTATAGTATGAAAAGACTTGGGTCCATGCACCACGAATTACAATTTTCCTCTCTACATCTCTAGATAATGATTGTTTTAGTTATTTGTTCACTTTTGGTTACAACTAGAATTAATCTATCAGACATGTTTTTTTGTAGGAGTAGAAATAGAAGGAAGACACCGAGACAACTGACATGAGAAAAACAGATAGGATCGATCTCCTCATACAAAAAATTTGAAATAGCGTTCAATTCTGACAAAGCGTTACTGCGTATATCTATTATCCAAGCAAGTGCTCTAGTCTATATAGATCGAAGCTGAAAAAATAAAAAACATTTAATTAATACAGAATTAGCCTACTAGCAAGTGATAGCATAGGCTGTGAGACATATGCTAATTTTACCTAAAATTTAACTAATAAATGATCAAATTATAGAAATAGGCTCATAAATAGAAGATGAAAAAGAAAATAAGAAATATACAAAATAGAACACGACGAGCCACAGGATTAGATAGAACTAAAGTTAAACTATCGCTATACATAAGCCAAGCACATGGTACGTCAACTGATTGGGTTAACACACGAACAATGAATACTGTATTCCGTTTCATTAAGAGACTACATACCTTTTCTCTAGACATACAACAACAACGATTAGCTAAGCGCGTTGCTCTCATGCATAGATAGGGGATAAAGTAGAAACTCTTGTATAGCAGATTATAGAAATTGTATCAAAAATTACTCAAGCCAATCGCTTCTTCCACATACAGGTGTTTGGGGGATCTGCACCAGATCTCAGTGTCTGGAGTACACATCCTAGAAGAAAACGTAAAATAAGAGAAACAATTTGATGTGATGTTGGACTTTGGTTGAAAATTACCTACGACTGAGTGAGGCTATGATAAACAATTTGGTCTGGATCACCTCTATCGAGGTCTGGCAGTGTCGTGGTTGGTTTAATGATTAACTTTATTTACGTAAAAGTCCAAGATTGCACCTCGAGCAATAAATGTACCACTATTTTTCGTACATAAACACTAAACCCCCACTCTCCTTGTGCTCCATTATTGCAGGGGGGGGGGGGGGGGGGGCTGAAGCAAGACTATACGATAGAAAGCAGATACAGCAAGGCCAGTCAGTATAACTCTCGAAACTGCCAGTGGAGTTTTTCTCTACACAATATAGTCAATACTCATTGTATCCAGCTCGTTAAATTATTAAATTGCGTAAGCAATACCTGCGATTTGTATCATTCAAAGAGTCAGACGTGAAAGAAGGGTCTCATTGTGTGAAATCTAATGTAATAAGAGAAGAATAATGACGCAAAGTCGTTATGTGATTATACTGAGGTAATTGCGTCGTTGTTCAAAGAAGAAACACGGCTAGAGAATGAACTTATCTGACTAGTAGAGGTTTTTGCTATAATTAATTTGTGTAGGTGATGTCAATGATCTTTGATATATTCGCATGGCGATGACTCTGACAGAGTACACTGATCAGGCCATGATAGAAAGTTTGGATAGCCCTATTGAGAGAGAAAAGAAATTCTTAGAAGAATTGTCAGAATGTGAAATAAAAGACAAAAGGTGAGATACATCATATAAGTATGACAAATATGGCGTGAGGTCTAAGAGAAAGTGCTTTCTTAGAAGATAGAAATAGAAAATACATATATGCAGAATTTGGCGAGAGATGCATAAGGATGATTCAATCTTAGAAGAACTAAAATTGCACACCCTCGAAAGGTGGTTATTGAACAGTGAATACAAGAGTGAAGAGGATGGACCGATCAGATAACTCCATCAAATATCACCACCTTATGATGCCAGATATTTTGATAACACACTCTCATAATTCTTGTATCTCGCATTTGACTGTCATTTGGATTATTCGATAATTATACTATATGTGCGAGATATCAAAACATAATAAAGATACAAAAGGACTAAAAGCCAACGGAGTAACAAACAAAAGAAAGAATACAAAAAAATAATATGAACACATTGTGAGATTGTTGGCAATTGAATCGTTAGTTGTAAGTGGATCGTATGAATGAGCAATCATGGAGCGATAAAATGCATCAAATTCATGACTCATTTATTGTATAGATTAGTGTATTGCAAGTTACTAAATCTAATTCATAAAAAACACTAAATTAAGTTATTGCGTTTCATTTCTTTTTACACAGGGTATAATATATCTATACAATAAACAAAACTCATGTCTATGCGAATTAGTGAGTAATTATTTTTTCAGTTGTCTTAACACATTAAATATATTCAGGTATTATCAATTTTTATAATTTTTTTTATTAAATGAGATTTGATCCTTTAATGCGAATTTCTACAGAAATACAAACAGAAGAAATCAAGCCACAAAATATATATACAAAATCTACGAAATTAATGTAATTGCTTTGATTCAAATTGGAGCTTGCCACCAAGAAAATTGCCACTTCTTACAATCAACAGAGAAATACAAAATCAATTCTCGAATGAAGTCTGCAGATCTAATCCTTCATATAGAGTTATCCGATGACCTATGGCTGGCACTGAGGTCGCGAATCGGAATATGTTCATTGCATACTTCCAAAAGCCCATGCCAGCTAATTCACGTGCAAATCTGAGAGAGATGAAAAGCCGTCATTTTCCGAGAGGTTATCGATAAATCATTAGGCGGGATGAATGCCTTTTCTATATATATTGATGTTTATTGCGAGTAGGCGGAGAGCGTCTGGAGAAGTTTATTGGGTCATGTGAATCTTGGGTTTTTCTTGTGTTTGTTGGCGTAGCATGTGGTGATCATTCGTTATAGGGTAATTAGCGAGATAAGTACGAAGAAGGCGAGCTTTTTGATAATAGTTGACGGTTGTGTGCGAACAGACCCATGGTGAAGCTGTTGCCGGCGTGGTCTGTCACTTTAGCAATTTGACTGCTATGAGTGTATGTGTTCTATAGTTTTGTGATTGTGTAGGTGCCATCTGTAGGATAGCGAACCGCCCGTCGTATTGTTATTGCTGCAAATATGAAAACGACGTGTAGTTTTAAAATCCATTATGCGGCGAAAGTTCAGGTCCTAAGTTCGACAATTTTCTCGCCTGGATTAAGAGTGTTAATGACGGCTCATCAATGAATTCGAATATCCTCCTTGATATAATAAATATTTAGATGAAGAGAACGAATGTGTTTCAACAAATCTTAGTTTCGCTACGCTGCCTGCCATATAAATAATAATATTATATTAACTGGTATAAATAATTTATTAATTTTGCTTCTGATATTAATAGGCGATAGTTTTTATCTTTATTTTATTTTTATTTAGATATGCAATACGTTAGATTACGTAGCACAGCAAAAATATATATAGATAAAATAAATGTTAATCTCTTAATGAATATTGTTTCAAGAAAGTCAATCATAATGCACCATTAAATACTGTGTAGAGTTTCGACTGAGATGGTTAATACATCATTTTTATTCATACCTCTTAATGAATATTCATTGCGTTAAGTTTTATCCAAATATTATTACAATCAATGTTCTTATTTTTAGTGTGTAATATAATATGAATTTTTTCAAGTTTATTACACTTTTTAGATTTGAATAATTATCTTATTTGTTATTATATAATTTTTTCATTAGGTTATTATATTGTTTAAAAATTCTATTTATAGTACGAGGTTTACTTTGTAAGATACATAAAAGCTCTAGAGAAGATTTTCATAGATTATTCTATAGAATAATCTATAAATATATTCTCGAAGATTTCTCAAATTGATTTTTCTTTTTTAATAGTTTTGATTAATTGTATGATAGATTTTGATGTGATATAATTATAATGTAATTTATATGCTTTTCGACATAATATGTAATAATGACATAGGTTAATAAGATATCTTCTATTGTATAAATAAACTGAACACTATTACCACAAAATTTACTACTAATGTTGTGAAAGTAACGATTCTTCAAATTCTTGTCTAATTACTTTTCGCTAAACTCTATGAAGTTAAAAATACGTTCAGATCATTCCATTCCTATATATACTCAACTTTTGGTGAGCTTTCTCATATATTATGACATACTAAGTATAGTCCACTAAAAAAGGCCATAATCCTAAACAAAAAGGTATGATGAACACATGTGAGAGCCGCTTTGTCCTGTGTTCATTTTTTTCCCAATTTTAAGCAGACAATACAATGTATACGATGCTCATTGTCCAGTACCTTAGGTTATGCATGATGGAAGTTTGGAGAAAGCGTGCAGGAAAAAGTTTAGAAATGAGCATAGACTTATATGACTAGTAGTTCAAAATGGACATGGAAATAACATTCTTGTAACTATCATCATATCAAGCATCTCAAGGTAAAAGATGCAATGCTTAGTTTACAGTACGTTGATGCTCCACAGCTGACTGGGCTCGCATACGGGAGAACTGTTCCTAATTTCTACTAAATATCCACGATCAATCTGAAGAAAAGGGTGCACTCTTTTGGTAACTGATCCAGGATTTAC
>FXXK01000275.1:2386-73809 GCA_900184695.1 Betula pendula
TTTTTATTTTTTATTTTTTTTAATTTTTAAGATATGCTTAGAGGGATAGCCCAATTGGTGTAGTCAAACCATCCCATGAAAGTGATTTTTTCCTTTTTTGTGGTTTTTGTTTTTTATTTTTATATATAAAAAAAATATTTTATAGTTTTTTTTTATTTTTATTGTGAATGAAATGGGTCACATCTTGATTGGTATTGATGTGATTGTGGCACATTATTATATTTTATCAACTTTTCTAACTGCTTTAACTAATCTTTTTTTCTTCCTCCAATAAGTGATTAGTCATTTTTTAAAAGTCAATAAATTATTTGTTAAAACTCAAAACCAAAGGACCGAAAATGCATTTTTTAACAAAAAGAGAAAAAAAGAAAAAGAACATTAGGCAACCTATTTCAATTCTTCATATATTTTATATGATAAGAAAATTGCGCTTGAATATGTAATTGATCATATTAATTACAACAAAGTGTATATATTTTGTTGGCTAAAGAACCATTTTACTACAAACTTGGTAAGATCACTAAGATCGATGCACGATCCTCAACATTGATACACATAAACTTTTGAATGCTGAGGTGAAATAGAATATAATTAATCAAGCAACCTTCACTTCAAAAAAATAAAAAAAAATAAAAAAAAAATCAAGCAACCTGGCATGTACATTCATCATGCTAAATAAAAAACTGAAACCCAACCGGATAATTAATGATAATTTAATTGGACAATTCACCCCAACACCTAATTAGCGAGTGTATGCAGCAAATAATCAACTTTTAGAATCCGACGTCTCCACTTCTTTTCCTGAACAATCCAATGAATCCATTCTCAGAGAGCTGCTTCTGCTTGGATGGATTTTCTTAAACCCCAAAAAGAAGCATCCACCGGATTTTTTCTCTTTGAGCTGATCTTCAATCAAATCCATATTATTGCCTCTTTTTTCCTCTTCCGTTATCTTCATCTTCTCCTTGTGAAGCTTTTTCATCACATAAATTTCAGCCAGACCATATCCCGCTGCCATTGCCCTAGATTATGTAAATCTCCAATTCTCGACTGCAATAGATTTGTTGAAGGCCTTCGGAGTTGAGATGGCGATTTATAGGCGTCTGAATTGGCTTGGGGGCCAAGCAAGTCCCTCATGGATGACGAGTGCAGTGAGAGGGCCTTGTGTGTTGGAATGATTTGACAATTTCAGGGCGGCGTGGAATCCTGCAGGCAAAGACGAAAGTGAGATGGCGAATTATTGGGGGTGGTGTTTTTCGTAGGAAAGTCTTGTGGCTTGGTCACCAAGGGAAGCAACCAGGTACACAAACATCTTGAAACGTGTTAGATATGTTTTTCGCTAAGGAAATAAGGCGGAAGAATTTTTGGTGGGGGCGTCAACAAAGACGACAGATTTTATTTTATATTTTACTTTTGCACTATTGGCTCGTTTTATATTTTGAGTCCGGTGGCTATTGACTGGATAATGAACCTAGCAATTTTCTAGCTAAATTGTTAGTAATTTCAGCAGTATAGGTAAAGGAGCTTATATGGATCAAAATTTATTTACTGTCCAAATTATTGATAATTTAAATAATAAATTGTTGAAATCTCATTCCCTGTTGAGTCGTTGACTGCCCAACAAATAGCAAAACAAAAGTCTTGAGCCTGTATGATTTTAGTAGCAAGTACTGAAATTGAACCGAAGTGTCGAATGAAAAGTGAAAATGGGAAGTTGTAGACTTGGGTGTTTGTTAAAGATTTAGGAGTGATTTATTTATTTTAATAATAATAATAATAAGCGGTTGATATGATATAAAGTATAAAGAATGTTGTGAATTTTTTATATAGAAAAATAAAAATATTTTATTTTAAGTAAGTTTTTATTTGAATATTAATAAAAAGTGAGTAATTTGATAATAAAAAAAAAAAAATATATATTTAAAAAATTAATGAAATATTAAAATTAAACTTGATTTTGAAAAAAAAAAAAAAGAGGAAATTTTGGGTCTTTGACAAATTGAGCTCATGAGTGACATAGGGGAACTTCGATCTGCAGCCTTTTCTGACATATATTTGGTCTCCTTTTGAAAAACATGGTAATGAGTTCTCAAAAAATAGGAAGTAGGAATATGACAACATCGTCAGGGATTAGTTTTCTATTGTGATTGATGGTTTGAAACGAAGTTCAATAATTAACGCATGGTTATAATATATATATATTATATATAGGAATGTTTCTATTGTGATTGATGGTTTGAACAGAAGTTCAATAAGTACATCAGAAACGATCTACGACCAACAACAGTTACAAAAAACAAAACAAATATAAGTAATTCAGTCGAAAAACTCAAACTAGACAGATAAAAAACACCTCATTACATTATAGGAAAATTAGGACCGTAAAAGGAGAATAAGAATGCAACTATAAAAATGATGTGAGTCAATATAATAGATAAAACTACCAAGAATAAGAGTACCCCATGTAATTTAGCACTCAACCAGTTTTCAAGGAAAAATGAGAGACCGAAAAGAGAAAACACAACGGAAGCGGGATATCATTATGGGACGGTGAGTTTAAAGCTCACCCTGATTGAGTTAGAGAGAAGCTTAGATCTAAAACAACTGTAGTGTTGAGCATCTACAAGGAGGTGCGTGTAAGCCATGCACAGGCAAGAGAAGACCATGCGCTGGCGCATGAGGGCAACAAACCAACTTGTGAGAGTCATATGGAGGTGTAGAGGGAGACAATGGTGGGCGAAGAGGAGAAGGGAGACAGGGGTGTGGCACGTGAGCGGTGAGGGTAAACCAAGGAGAGCAAATCTATCTTGGAAGATCCAAAACTTGGATTCCAAATTTGATGAGGAAGCGGCAATCGAAGGAGGTTGTGAGACAAGCAGATGCCAGTTTATTGGGGAGAAGAGCCTTAAAACAAACATAAAAAAGCACATACATAATTGGGGAAGGATCCTTGCAAGTAGATCGTCTGAAGTGATGAATAAAGTCTTACAATAGGCGAAAAGCTCTAAAGAGAATAGGAGCTTCTCTCTCTAAGAATAGAGAAACTCATTGGTAAAGACTTCATGTAATAGTGGAGGAGGAGAAGGAAAGTACAAAGGTTTTTCCTTTCTCTCGAATGGCAGCCTTTTGTGGGAGCAAGTTGAGAGATTTTGTGGAGAGAGTTTTCTCCCATAACATATGCTTAATACTTGAAGCACTCTAAAATGTACTTACATTACTTGGTGCACTAGCTCAATCTATCATGATACAGTTGAATGATCAATCAAATTCTTTAGATTTTATATAATATTTATACACTAATTCGATCGATCCTAATACAATGAAAATATCAATCAATTTCTTTGAATTTTGTATCATTCTCGGGCACTTGTACACTTATTACGGGGAGCACTCGTACACCTATTTTAGCTCCAAAATTTGCACCTTGTTCTTCCTCTGTTTCAAATTAAGCCTATAAAGGTGCAGTCACCTTCCTTCTGAATAGTCTTAAGCAATTCGTGCTTAAATATGAGTTTTAGATTAGATTTGCGGCTTTATCCGTTTTGATTATTTGTAGAATGTCGTGAGGAGTTGTAAGAGATACACTTCTAAGAATTCTAAGAACTTGTAATCATAGTTCTACAATCAATGTGCTCGTCACCTATAAGCAAATCTAGATTAGCACTCTAGTTTAAGCTGGTTTGTGACAAGTGGGAATTTTAAAAAAGTGGGGCTCTTTATAAGTTATTTTCATTTCAACTTCACAGGAATTTTTTATTTTTTATTTTAAATCATTGTCACTGTTGAGCTAAGTGTCTACCATTTGAATATCTTCTTTCCATTGCTGTACTGAGTTTGGCAGTCTTGTTTGAATCCTGTTCATAGATTTGCGTGGATATGGGCTTCAGGAATGTTACTTATTTGATGATAGATTATTTCTTATTTGTTTAAAGCAATGTTCTGTTTAGCGGCACTTTGCTTCCTTCCAAGTAGTTTGTGTTGGAAAATTTATCCATTTTTCAGAATTTAGAAACAATGATAAAGATAGAAAATTGAAAAAAATCAATTACAAGACACAGAGAATTAAGTGGTTCATTCTCAGGGGCTACGTTCACTGTGTTATGACAAAATTTCACTATTTTGGAGAAATAGTATAAAGGGAAACGTCGCATGCGCATTATAGAAATCCTACTACAAACCGGTTATTTAAAAACCCTCAATTAAGTCGAAAAAACATATTGGCCCAAGCCTCGTTCCATGGGCCAACTTTAAGAAAAAATTTCATTTAAATCGTAGCTCTTCTTTTATCATATAAGGTCGGGTGTAAACTGAGTCGGACACAAAATCAAGCTCCACTTAGCCTAACAATTTGGTAAGTGGTAGGTTCTGAGGTTGAATTTTACAATGAGAAGTACTTGAAATTATTTTCACCTCATTGGCTAGTGTTCACTAGTGCTTTCGATGGGATTGGGTATGGCCAAACCAACTTAAGGGAGCACTTGCGGTCTTTCGGTCCAAGTCCCTCTTGTCATTGGTTCTCATCAAGTAAGTGCTATTATAGTCACGCTCATGTAGAGAATCCATTCCGATTGCCCCCTCCTACCCTTTTTGGTCCAAAAAAAAGAAAAAACCAATGTTCTTTCAACATTAATCTAATGGTACATATACAAAAAGAAAATTAGAATTTATGATTATAATTTTTAATTGGTATGAGGGAGAAAATAGTAATGGAAGACAAAAATGAACTCTGTTAGGTCACATGGGAGTTTGGGTTGAAGTCAAAAGTAATTATCTTTTGTATCATTGTATGAGAGGGTCTGGGGATTATATTTAATATTTATATCACCCGCAAATATAAAAACTAGGGCGGGCTTTAAGAAGATCCATAGATACTCGAGCGCCGTTTTCATATTTTGGCCCAGTGGGCCTCCTCCTCTTCGTGTACGTTTGTTTCTATGTCATCCTGTTGAGATTAGAGTACTCATAGCATTAGCAGCATATTTTTTTAATTTAGAAAATACAATTATTTTTTAGTTTTCTATTTAAATGCACTTTACAGTAATTTTCTTTCATCTTTTTCTATATGAATTAAATACTAAAAAAAAGAAAGAGAAAAGATAAATTATTTAAATATTGTTTTAAACAAATGGTAGAGAAGAGAGAAAGGAGAGAGAAAGTTTTAATATTAAAATAATGTTAAGGAAACCATTTTTTGTTCCTTAGATGAAGGGAACCAAAAGTGGTTCTTTTAGTGTTTCTATAGTTTAGGGAACACTTAGAGAAGCTGCTGCAAGAATTTTTTTGTATTTTTTTAACAGTTTTTTCTACACTAGGAAAGAGAATAAAATTTAAGGGAAGCTGTTGCTAATGTTCTAACAAGGTTTGTTGGCCAAAAATAAAAAAAAAATGTTATAAATTATATTTTTATTTTATAATTATCTTTTAATACTGAGGTGACCTTTCCAATCAAAAGGACAAAAATAAAGGTATAATAAGGTTTGTACTTACTCACAAAAAAGTCCATCGACCAAAGCTAATTCCCATGGCCATACATAAAAATTCCTTAATTTATTTTCCACGATTTCAAATTATTAGAAGAATCCAACTTTCTCAATGTGTGGATCTAGGAGAGGTTACTGAAACTTCATAACCAGAGAAACTCTCTATAAAAGTGGCCAAGTGGGATTAGGATACAGTGCTTATAATTAAACCTTTTTAATTCACCTCACAAAAGGAGGATTTCACTTGTAAAGATTTTTGAGCCGCCTTGAAGCTTCCAATATAGATTCTGTACGGCCAAATGCACTGACTCTGATATACTCTTCCCCAGCGGGACCAAATCCTCTGCCTGGGACTGTCACAATGTGTGTTTTCTCAAGAATTTCAGCGAAAATATCCCAAGAACTGTAACCCGGAAACCGCACCCACAGATAGGGTGCATTTCTGCCTCCATACACGTTCAACCCAAGCGATGCAAATGTATCAGCAATTATTTCAGCGTTGCCCCGGTAGTAATCAACCACGCTACTTAAGGCCTGCACGAACACAAATTTAAACAGAAGGAAACTATTTACTAAAATTACAGAAGAATTTTCACAAGATGTCATTAGTAATGGGGATGCATGACATTTAGGGTTGATAATTTTTTATATAACTGGTCAATCCGCCATAAAATCAGTAGGTTAGGATTTTGTATGATCGGGTTTATTAACCAAGTAAGTCTTGGGTCTACTCGCTTAATTCATGAATGACATGCATAACCCATAGTTACAATTAAATTAAAAAAAAACCCTGAAAGGAAAAAAATTCATGTATATTTATTTTTATATAAAATTCAATTTTAAAATTCATATAAATTATTATTATTATTGCATTTAAATTCATAAGTCAAAACGGGTTTTGGTCAGCCCAACATAACCTGCTTGTTAAATGGATTATCGAATCGTGTCGTATCACCCTCTAATTTAAATGGGTCGTGTTAAGATTAAGAGATTTGACTTATTTAATTAAATGTGTCGGGTTTGGATTAAGCCATATCAGATTGACCATAAGTCGATTATACACCAACCTGACATACCTACACGAATTGTCAGTCTTAATGGCACCCCATTTGTGCCCTTTTGTACACCGGCACATGACACAAGCCAAAGCTATCTAATTGGAATATAGCAACTTTTACTTCCAATATCTCGTGCACACATCAATAATGGAGAACACATGACATCCAGGCTGTGCCCCGTTGTGCACGTACACATAACATAAACCAAAGCCATCTAATTTTATTTTATTTTTTATAATTGAAGCCATCTAATTAATTGGACTTATTCATTTTCTGTAACTATATGAAGAGATTAAGAATCAGTAATTGCAATACAAAGGGTGGTAGAAACTAACCTGGTAACCTTCTTTGGAGAGGCATGCTAGTCCACCAGCTTGAGCAACACTAGATGCACCATTGAAACATGTGCATACAATGCGATCATAATCCTTCATGACTGGAAATCCATTCGAGTACGTGAGTTCTTCAGGAACCACTGTCCAACCAAGCCGAACCCCTGTAAAGCCAGCAAATTTGGAGAAGGACGAAATTTCTATGGCAACCTGTATTCATGAATGAACCAATTAGTGACAGTAGATGATATAGTTTTTTCAAGGGTTCAGATTTAGCAACAAATTAACCTCTTTGGCTCCAGGAATTTCAAAGATTGATCTTGGGCTTTCATCTGATATGTAAGTAGAATAGGCAGAGTCGAAAATGATTATTGATCCATTTGCCTTAGCAAACTCCACAAGTTGCTTTAACTGCTGCCTGGATGCGGCATAACCAGTTGGATTGTTGGGAGAGCAAAAGAAAATGATGTCTGTTCTTGAAGTTGTCGACAAGTCTGGAAAAAAATTATTCTCAGGCCCGCACTTCATGTACACAATATTCTCATACTTCCCTGTTTCCTCTTGGAACTTGCCAGCTTGCCCAACAATCACACTAGAATCTATGTAAGCCTGTGTAATAATAAGAGCACACTACTCATCACTAATATTATGAGCAAAAAGCCTAAGATATATCTGCACTATTATTTTAAAAAGATTAATTAAACTTTCTTAAAATTTTTTATATATAAAACTTAATTTCACATAGTATTTAAGCAATTTGGGATTTGTACATGTGATTATCTTTATAAGTCACTTATTTTATGAGTTATTCCTTATGTTCTTAATATGAGATCTGGGTATTAAAAATTAGGTGACCCAAAAACCAGAGATTTTTGTCTGTCAAAAGTGGGGGAAAAATTACCGGATAAGATGGGTCCTGTACAGCCACAGACACATTCGAACCCAGAAGCATCTGCCAAGGAGGAAAGAAAGAAACCACTGATCAAGATTTAATTATAAAATATTTTTTCATTATAAAGCAATAATAATACTAAAAAAAAAGAGGTCATTGGTAAATTTGCTCTGCTAAATTGGATGCTACAATATCTGCTACACAAAATGATTTTTCTTACCTGAAGACGGGAAATGTCACATTGTGCACCATCTGATACGAAAATTTCATTTTCTTTAACACCCAAATCTCTGTAAAATGTTTCCCCAATAGCCCTTCTTAATGCCTGCAGCAGGAAAATCACTTTCGGTACTGGGATATGAAATTAAAGGAGAAAACAAAAAACTGGAAGTAACCCATATAAGAATTTAAAAGCAGAGCAAGAAAATATATATTCTTTTGTTAAATCACCGTTTATCCTATAAAAGGATAAGCTTCTATGAAAAGAATATTTAACACCTTTTTTCATGTGTGTATTCAAATTCTAGCTTAATAAATATGGCTAGAATTCAATTGGGGAAAGTGAATTATAAAGACAGAATTAGATATGATATCCGTGACATAATGTTAAATAATATTCTAACATCTTTGACCCTATTTATAATGAAATATTTCTAGTCTTTTTATGGCTGCAGGCTTTCTTTGAGTCAGACATGAGACATACAAAGTTTGTCTTCTTGCAATTTACTTTTTCAAATAAGGTTTGTTAGAACATTTTTTAAAGGTCATTCTAAGATTTTTTTTTTTAATTTTTTAATTAAATTGGGGCCCACCTTTCATTGAGAGGTGGGCTCAATTTGATTAAAAAAATTAAAAAAAAAAATTAAAAAAACCATAAAAAGACCTCTAAAGAGTGCACAAGCATTTTTCTTTTCAAATACTCAAATTGGGCGTCAGACAGACTTAATATTAGCCACATGACGGGATAAGGCTAACAATTAACTTCAAAGGTTGAGGCAATTTTAGCAGATAAAGTGTCGTCAAACAAGTTAAGAGTGGAATATGTTTAAGTACAACAGTAAGTGGACAAGTCGAACGAGGAAACAGGCGACAAAACATCCTAATCTTTATTTATTCCAAGCAGGAGAACGTTGAAACTTTTGCATTGGGGCGGCTATGGAGAAATAAATGAAATCGACTCCAGAAATGTCCTGAGCCTTGTGTTTGTGGAGTAAAGAATTCTGGTTTTTTTTTTTGACATGAAACGCAAAGCAGCGCCACTTCATGACTCATCTCTGTCGTATAAGCCCTGAATACATAAATCAATAAAAATCGTGTATCCGTTGAGTACAAAGGACTCAAACAGTCAATCTCATGATATTAACCAAACGAGCTAGCCTATCATTCGAGCCGAATTGGTAGGTAAAGAATTCTGGTTTATTGATAATAGATTTTTATTTTTCTTACTAACAGTGAGTAACTTCAATCATTCTTTTTATCTTCTGTCTTTCCGCTTCTTTGAGTCAGTATCCATATATACCAACCAAAATAATGAACTCATAATTAGTAAGCACTAAAAGTGCCAGTACTGTACCATATTGCCTTGCTCAGCTCCATACCCTCTATAACCTTGAACCGTTGATAGAGCATGTGCATGCTGCAAAAACAGAAGAAAACAGCATATATATTTTTAAGATGATTCAGTTGAAAAAAAATATAGAGATGCATATATATTCTTTCTCAGCTGAAAAACAATAATTAAAATTGGGAAAACATTGTAGAGGTAAGAACCTTTACTAATGTTTACAATTAGATAACACCATAATCAAGTTAATGTCTTTTATTTTTTTTTTTCTAATTCAAGTTAATGCCTTTTAAGCATCAAATGATCATCATTGTACATCTCCAGCAATTTTATGATCCTAAGGTGCGTACGTTATTGTGTCATTTTCCTTAAGAAGTTATTTGCCTTTATCAATTTTGATGAATTGGTATACATTGAGTTACAACAAACACTTCTCTGAGATAGAATGGAGCTTAGAAAAATTTCTAGAGTTTAATTGTGTTTTGCACAAAACGAATTAAACCAAACCACAACCTTTGAGTTTCTATTCTAATAAGATAGAAAGACTTGAATTTTAAAAACTATTATTTTCTATGTCTTAAAGATGAGTGGACTATTTATAGTGTCAATTTAGTCAATTTAACGGTTTTAATATCTGTTCACTAATAGAAATTTGACAATCAGATATTAATAGATACTTAATTTTGATCATTAAATTAAATTTATAATTAACGGTTATTTAATTATAATTGTTAAATCATAATAATGATCACTTGATCTCAACCGTTAGATCAAATATAATTTAATCTTACTGTTAGCTTTACTAACGATTAAGTAAATTCAATCGTTGGATTTACATTAGAAGCATCATTCAATTCAAATTGAATATTGATCATTACCGTCTAAAAATTAAGTGTCAAGTGTGCAGTGCTACCACTAGTGCCCTATAGCCCACTATCAAAGCAATAGCGTTATGTGAGTTGGACCTTATAAAGAGAAAATGGTTACAAAAAAGGATTATTCACACTCTTGATCCAAAAAGAAGAGAAAATAAAAAATTCTAAAATCAAAAAAGGAGTGGACTCTCCAACAACAATCTCAAAACAAAAGAAAATAGCACATTATGCTCTATAATCGAACTATTACGCTGATCATACTTGCCTCTCAGTACTGATTATCAAGGTCAATATGCAACCTTTTTGGCCGCTAGCTATGAGTTCCTTTTTCTCTAGTAAAATTCAACTATTAGGTTGAAAACACTAGACCAATTTACAAAGGAGATACAGCCACAAGTTGTGTCCCACAAGTTGGACTTTTTGCGTTGGAAATGGAAACTGATGATGACAGAAAACGCAGTACTTCAACTAAGACACATAGAAGTAGTGTACACAGTGAACTGTATAATAGATGTATCTTCCTCGGCCAAAAAGAAGTATATTAAAACCAGCACAATATCTTTCAAGAAAGTCTGCTAAATCTTGCTTAGCCAAAAAAATAAAAATAAAAATAAAAATAAAAAGATAGTTATATATAACATTTGAAGGCCACAAATTTAATTACCTCCGCCATAGCAGATGTTATGATGTCCGGTATAGGATGTGTGGTATCACCAATGCCAAGTCTTATCAACCTTGCATGCGGACACTTCCGAGTGTGTTCCAACTCATGCCTCGATATCTGCTTAAGTTACCGATCGAAAAGGCAAACAAATTAATTAATGACCATTAATTAACGGATAGTATGAGTGAAAGGAGGCTACGAAACGATTCCAATTAACCAGACAGGAGGAGGATTCAGCATGAATGATACAGATTGCATAAGAACAAAAAAACAATTAAAAGTAGGCAAAAAAAAAAAATCATGACAGTGGAAGATCGATTCAGAAGAGGCTGATCACCTCCGGAAACAAATATCCACTTCGCAGTTTCTCCATATTGCCATTGCGTGGGACACTTGTGCAATGACCTGTCATCTCATTACAATGCATACATATTAGTCTGATGCTTATATATATATATAAAACATCAGAAAAATTTTCTCATGTTCTGAGCATTTGAGTGCTTTAGGCAGATGCTTTACAGTAACTTACCACTCTCCGCATTGCTGAAGTTTGAACTGCATGTGAAACACCCAGGAAATTAACAAGAATTAATGGAGCTAAATGATCAGTGTACCATAAATAGAATATGGTTGAGAAGCAATAGAAAAGTTAGGGAGACAAATAACATATATTTATGATTTATCTAATTAAGCTCGATCTTTTGCAACAACCTGGTACTCCATGTTGTTGTTTTAGGTTGTAATGAAACTGCATAAGGTATGCAAATGCGTGATGATAGTTGACAGCAGATCATATTCTTCTGTTTCAATATATATCAAACTCCTCTACGCTTCTCTCAATTGAGAGCTATATATATATATATATTGCATGAAGGAAGCTATATATATAGGCAGGTCACAGGTGTCTTGTCTAGCACATATCACAAACATGCCACGAAATGTTCCTAAAAGCAATATATGTGACAATTTCAGTTGTGGATATGAAACAGAATTTTCTTAGGTAGTTCCAAGAAACAAACAAATGTGGAAGAAGCCACCAGTTCACAACGTTAATTTCCTCTTTTCCACACATTTTCCTGGACAATGACATTTAATGGCTGCTTTGATCCAATGAGCTGCCACATAAATTACTTTCCACACAACCACCCCATGCATACTTAAACCTTTTTGCGTGGAAAAAAATTGATACACGGTCTTTTCTCTGAACCTATCCCACCTTTTTTATCAAGTCCATATATACTGACCCCCACGCACGCAGAGAAAGATGAAGGGAAGCTGCTAGCTTCCTTTCATCTTTCTGTATATGAATTAAATACTATTTAAATTAAATGTTAGAAGAAAAAGAGAGGAAAGAGAAATTATTTAAATATTATTTTAAACAGATGGTAGAGAAGAGAGAGAGGAGAGAAAAAGTTTTTATATTAAAATAATGTTAAGAGAACCATTTTTTGTTTCCTAGATGAAGGGAACCAAAAGTGGTTCCCTTAGTGTTTTTATAGTTTAGGGAACACTTAGAAAAGTTATTGCAGAAACTTTTTTGTGTTTTTTTTAACAATTTTTTCTACACTAAAAAAAAAGAATGATGTTTAAAGAAAGCTGCTGCTAATACTCTAAGGGAGGCTACTTGAATGGAAACAAGAAGAAAATTCATTTTGCGACGTGGCAAAACTCATGAGGTTCTAAGCTAATTCAACTGTAAGAACGTCCCACGTGGGGATTGGCTGCTGAAAGAAAGTTGTGGGGCATTTGGATTAATTGAGCCTTAAATTAAACACATGGCATGCACATTTTCAATACGACGGTGACGGCCACAAACTAAAAGTTAAGCTTCTATAAAGAAAGTGAAAATGACTAGAATGAAGCTTCAAAACACTTGAACCACAATTTCTCAGGAAACCGCATTTATATAAAAATATAAAATGAAATGGTCAAGCGGTGTAAACTAATAGTGCAGGGAAAGAGTAATGGCCAGGTACATAAGAAGAAAAAGGAGTCAACAAATAGCATAGAAGAAAATAATACACAAATTGCATTAATAAAACCAGACCTAAACCAGGTACATAAGAAGAAAAAGGAGTCAACAAATAGCATAGAAGAAAATAATACACAAATTGCATTAATAAAACCAGACCTAAACCCATAATCAACTATCAACATGCACGTTTCCTTGAATTTTTGAAGGGTTTCAACGTTCAAAATTAAGAATAAAATGTACGTGATTTTGAGCGAAGCCTCCTTTATTTCACATTTGATGACTTCTGACCAAAATCAATTTCAGGTCATTATTAAACAAAATGCTTTGAACACTTATGAAGGGTGAAATACAAATGGACAGCTACGAACCAATTAATGCAAAATAACATCATTCATCAATTCAAAACTGCATTTGCTTGACTATTTATTTTGTATTAGGGCCTGTTTGGGATTGTGATTTCAAAAAGTGCGATTTTAAAAAGTATTATTTGAAAACGTGATTTTTGAAAACGCAGTTAAGCGTTTGATAAAATCACAGTTTGACCTTTAAAATCGCAGTTTAGCATTTAAAATTCTGCATTTTCAAAAAAGCACCCCCTTAACTGCGATTTGAAAATGCAAAAAATATCTGCGTTTTCAAATCGCAATTTTTTAAAAACGCAGTTCCCAAACAGTCTCATTTTTGCGATTTGGTTTAAAATCGCACTTATTGTCTTAGAAATCGCAATCCCAAACACACCATTAGACTATAGAGTATTTTCAAGTAAAAAAAAAAAAAATGTTTAAGGCTCATGAACTTGCTTGGAATGATTCTCCATCCATCTCTCTTTGATCGATCTCCTCCTCTCCCAAGACTGTCAAAGGTTAACGGTTAAGAGTGACATCTCAATTGTAGCTATGGTTCTTAGTGACTCTAATGGTAATATTATCCATGCTGCAACCAAACGTCTCTCCACCATTGAAGCTCAAAATGCTCTTTTAGCCTCTCAAATTGCTACCTTTATTGGGATTTACTCGCTTTTGCTTGAAGGAGATGCATTCAATATTATCCTTCAATTCCCATTCAGCAGCTATCTCTTTTCAAATATTGGAATTTTGCTTCTATTATTTTTGATATTAATCTGAGACTTGCAAAGTTTCTAGGAGTGGAAATTACCGTGCACATCTTTAGCTAGATGAGCCGCCCTTAATCTTGTGTTTGGAAACATTCTCATTTGGTCACCTATTCTTTCTTTCATCCGGATTAAGAATGTGAAAGACTTTCTTTTGTAACCCTTTCCCTATTGGCCTAGGAAAAAAAAAAAGTCTCATACTTCCTCTTTTGTAATTTATTACTATTCTTTTTTATTGGACTATATATTTCAACTAAAAACTTCTATTTATCTGGTCAAAGTCTCATGCTTCCTCTTTTGTAATTTATAGGGAAAACTTTATTTCTCGATTGACATTCTATTTACGTATCACCCTCCGCCAGCAGCTCGCCTTCTCCACTGCACCGCTCGCCTCTTCCATCTCAAAATTGGTTGGGCTTTTAGATTTGGTTTTTTCAAAACTATATCTATCTTCCTCCGCCAGTCCCACCCTTCAACGCATTAGTCCACCGTGTTCTCCAACCTCCTAGCTTTCCGCAGCTGCCCTCCACACTCTGTTCTGCCCATCACACATCGTCATGTGGATCTCACACATCGATCAATATGCTCCAACTACCACCCCCGCCAATGATGTTGTTCTAGATCTGTTTATTGTTTTTCTTATTTTCCTTTTGTTTTTTGTTGTTGTTTATTTTGGGTTTATATCTGTTTGTATCTAGTAGATGAGACTTTTGTTCCAAACTCCATGTTGGTGCCTCTCGTTGGTTAGCTTCATTCCAACCCCCATCAATGTCGTCCTTCTTGTTGTGGGGTTTGGAAAGGGTTGAGGGGCTTTTCGAGGTTTGTGCCCATTTTCCTGCTTCTTTATCATGTTGTTTTTGGTTCGATGCGTACCCACTTAACTAGCGGCCATTTTATAGGGCCATATCATTCATTTAGTGCATTCCTTTTTATTTTTTGTTTATCTGCTCTGACTTGATTATATTGAAGCTTAATATGGGTTGTCAACCCTTTGTCTTTGTTTTGTTTTCTCGTAATTATTCATTTTCTTTTCTTGTTATTACTTAGAAAAAAGAAGAAGAAGAAGAAAAGACACTCGATTTACAAATACCCTCAAAACATTAAAAAATGACAATTATGATTGTCTTCAACTACACAGCACCTTCCCCTCTATTAACATTTTCTGTTAAATTACATGGAAGATTCTCCATGTAACCTATGTGTGACCAATTTTGACCTAAATTAACCATTACAGCCCCCATCAGACATTGAAATGTCGTAATTATCTTCCCATTTGATGGATTACATAAAAAGTCCAAAAAGTATCCTTAATTATTTTATGTAAAGATAGAATAAATAACCCGATATTTGATTTCAAAATTACTGAATTACCCTTAGTAAATGGGAACAAGTGCGTGGAATACAATGTCTCTCTCTCTTTTTTTTTTTGTTTGCTCCAGAATACAATGTCTCTTAGAATTTGCTAGGTGTAATGGAGGACCAAAAAACCCTAGAAATCTTTGTAAATAATTCGCCAAAACCACACTGAAATCACTGTGTGAATCGAAGTATATCTTCGATCTCGTTGTTCCATCTTATGCGGGGGGGATATAATAAGTAGGGTCTATTAGTTAGTGGGCCTTTTAATTGTAAGGGGTCTATTAGGTTAATGGGCCTTTAATCAAGCTAAATAGGATTAGGGGGTCTTTTCTTTTAATAGGCCTTTAATGGGCCACTCTGTTAGTGATTAGAAAGGGAGTTGCTAAGGAAATATAAGGTCGAAGTGTAGAGAGAATTAGGCATTGAATAATATTATAAGCAAAGTGCAATATTTCATTGATTTGTAACCTAGAGATCAGAGCTGCTTGAATTGCTCCTACCCTTTTTCAATACAAATCTATTACATTTCATTCGTATTCATCAACCCCTTCAATCTATGAATGACCAATTATCGATTACAGTAGAAACTAGAAAAAACCATTATAGCTTTAATGGTTAAGAAATGTTAAATTTGGTCCCGTGTAGGTCATGTAAGGAATATTCATCCAATTTAACAGAAAGGGTACTCTAGAGGTCTTGCTAGTAAAGACTATTTAGATTGTAACCAATTATTTTATGGGTCTCACGTAGGATCCATTTTAAAATGCACACAAGTCGTCTACAAAATACTTTGAAGAGGAATGCTCCTATAAAGCTATACAAAATGGGTTACTCTTTCGCATACATTTTTTCAACTTTTTTGTCAGGCAAAAACTAAGAATGACAAAATAACTTATAATATGGGGAAATATACCTAGTTCCCCAAAACTACAATCTTTTTAGCACCCGCAATCACAGACTACTTAAACTTCAAAAAAGTAACACTTATCCCTTCCAATTACTAGTTCTATACAACTTACATCATTTGTTAGAATTTTTGTTAAAACACATGCTAACGGATGGTGTAACTTGTAACAATTTATTATGTGCTAGTTGAAGGTGTGATATTTTCTACCCATTTTAATGCTAGATGCTAATGGATGGTGTAACTTGTAACAATTTAGTAATTTACTATGTGCTAGTTGAAGGTGTGATATTTTCTATCCATTTTAATGTTAGATGCTAATGGATGGTATAACTTATAACAATTTACTATGTGCTAGTTGAAGGGGTGAATTGCGAAATATAACTTTTTAAAGTTTGATAATGTAAGTGACAAGGAATAGGATATTCTCTATTTCATAGTTATGATTTAAAATTGGTGAATCTTTTTTTTTTCTTTTTTCTATTTTTGAGGAAATGGTATTATCATTAAAGCTCATAAGGTACAAGTAACACAGGCTAAAGTAGATAAGAGGCGTACAGTCCAAGTCTATCTCTGTATAAATACACAGTTCGAGTACATAAACAAGAAGAGAAGATTGCAAGGCTACAAGCTTACTGACAACTAGTGTTTGCTATTCTCAGCTGCACTCTCTTCCTTCCCAAGTGCAACAACTACTTTCTTCAGGATGGCTTCAGTTGGTTGGTGTGAATTCTCCACAGCCTTGGAAATTGCTTGCCATTTCTCACCATGTTTAGGTTCTGCAGAAATGCATCTCTTTAGCACATCCTTCTGGTTCTCCTCACTCCCATGCTGAAGTTCAAATTTGTAATATAATGCCCAGAAATCGCCGAAATCTGGCGCAAGTGTCACTGCCCTGTTGAGCCAAGTCCTAGCTTTATCCACCTTCCTGTCATGCCAGAACAACTTGGCTACAGCAGCAATGACATGGGGATCATGATCACATTTCTTGAGAGCATCCATACTCTTGGATTTCCGTTGGGGCCGGGGGACCATCTCAATTGAAGCTGCCCACAGAATACCACTATTGGGGGATTCCTGCAATGCCTTCGCCATCAATATATCAGCTTCCTTCTTATTGCCATGCCTCATTTCAGCTCTAACAGCAGAAAGCCAGAGTTCAGGGTTCTGGGGATTCTTCTTCCTGGCCATGGTGAGGACTGCTCGTGCTTTACTCAGCCCATTCATCTTTTCCTCCAGATTAGCAAGAGAAAGCCAAAGGTGTATAAAACTAGGGCAGTGCTTCAGACCCAACTCGTAAGCTTCCTTAGCTTTCTCCAAGTGCCCAAGCCTCTCCTCTAGCTGTCCAAGCATGAGCCACAACTTGAAGAACGAAGGGAAGCGTTTCAACCCTTCGTCCAACAACCTCCTCTCCTCCTCCGTATTCCCCAACTCTCTCTCCACAATGGCTGATTTCATCCAAACTCTCTCTGTCCCTCCTCTCTCTCGGGCCTTAGCAAGAAGCATTCTAGCTCTCTCAGGCTCATGATTCTCAAACTCAAGCTTAAAAGCCGCAAGCCAAATCTCCTCCGAATTGGGAATCGCAGCATAAGCTTCCTGCAGGATTGCCCGCGCAGCAGGCACGTCCCCAGCAAGCCACTTCTCCTTGGCACCCATAAGCCACAAAACCTCAGCCTGTGGCCGATAAGTAACTGCCTTACGAAGCAAAGCATCAAGGGACTCCCTAGTCCCATGGCTCTTCTCAAGCTGCGCAGCTTTGAGCCAAATGCTCTTCTTGGTCAAGAAGACACTCAACGCATGAGCATATATAGCTCTCGCAGTCTCAATCGACCCCCGTTTCTTACACTCCTCTGCATCCGCCACCCACGTCCTCTTCCTATCCTCCTCCTCCACCCCAATCCCAATTGTATTCCCTATAATAGCCCGGCAAGTTGCCACGGACCCGGCACGCTCTGCAGCCTCAGCCTCCTTCATCCAAGCCTCCCTATCAATCTCCAACCCCTCTCTCTGCAACGCCCTAATACCTCTCTCTATGATCTTCCCCACCATCCCAGTATTCCCGTTGGCCTCCTCCAACTTCGCTGCCGTTATCCAAATCGCCGGCTCCTTTGTCAGCCTCTCTCTTGCCCTATTCAACACCTTCTTTGCACTCTCATAAGTCTCCAATCTTGCCAATGCCAGCCACAACTCCACGTGCAAGGGGCAACACTCCACAGCCCTGTGCAGCAACAACCTCGCATCCTCCTCATTTGCGAGCTCCACCACTGCCTTCCAGAGCCGAACTGAGTCTGGTATGTGCTCCAAACCTTTCCTCAACACCTTGCTCTTCTTGTTCACATCGTCATGCTCCAATTTTGCTGCTTGCAGCCAGAGCTTGACCGAATTTGGTATCGATTTCACGCCTCTGGCAATGACCGCCTTGGCCTCGTCGGGGGTCGCCAGCCTACAGGCCTCCAGCCACACGTCCTCACTATTCGGACACTCCTCACAACCCTTCTGCATCAGCTGCCTTGCCGCCTGGATCTTCCCAGCAACCTCCTCCAGCCTCGCTGCTGCAATCCACCCTGGCGGGTGCTTTGGATTCGTCTGTGTCACGCTCTTGAGCAACAATCTAGCCTTCTTGATGTCCGAAATCTCGGCGTCGCTCGTGATCTTCATGCTCTTCAAATCGGTGAGATAGCCTTTGGGATCTACGACGGTTTGTCCCGACACTGAATCTGACAACCGGTCAAGCTTCAACGACAGCACTGTGCCTCTTCCTTCGCCTACAGCGGTCAGATCCGTTACCGGAGTTTGCGCCCAGGGCGTCTCGGTGCCGGTGGCGGATCGGCTCTTCGGGTCCAATGCGGTGACGTGCTCTTTCTCCTGCCGAGCTTTTTCCAAAAGCGTGTCCGGCACCGGGACGAAGCTCTCGAATCGCTTCTTCTTATTCCGGAGTGAGTAGTCTCCGATTTCGGGGATGCTCTCCCACTCCTGTGCCGATACCGTGTACAGCTTCCTCTTCAGATCGGCAAACTGCTCGGTGATCTTCGGGTTTGAAGCTCGGTACTTCTCGATCTCCTCCTTCAACCTGGCTTCCCTCCGGTCCTTTCGGCGCGAGTCCATGCGCTTGTCGATGGCCTCCCAAACGGCGTCGGCCTCCTTGTCGTCCTCGTCGTACTCGGTGGAGGCGAAGAGACCGACGTCGTTTCCTTCGAACTCGTCGAACTTCTGGTTCTCGTCGTAGCCCTTATCTTCGGCGTCTTCCCCACCGTCGTCTTCCTCGTCGGGCTTCCCGCGGCCCCGGCCCTGCCCTGGAGGCCCGCCGACGGTGGCGGCGGAGCGGTCGGGGAGGTCCGGGGCGGCGCGGGCGGGTCCGATATCGGATCGGGTGGTGAAGCCCGTGGCGCCACGGCCGAGACCAGCGACATAGTTGGGAGGGGGCTTGGAGTTGAGGAACTCGAGCTTGGGCTTGGAGGGAGGGAGGGAGGGAGGCTGGGTTCCGCCGAGGAGAGGGACGTGGAGGGTGAGGGTGGAGAGCGGGGTGACGTGGAGGTGGGAGAGGAGGACGGCGTCGTGTTGAGGGGGTAGAGGGTGGGTGTGGGAGAAGAAGAGGCGGTGGAGGAGGTGGGTGGGGATGTGGGTTTGCTGCTGGATGGTGAGCTTCAGGGAGTGGAGGGTCGTGGTGGATGGGTCCACGGTTAGGGTTAGGGTTTTCTGGTTTGGGAGTCTGATGAACACCATGATTATCAAACTGTGTCTTTGGATTTGGGGCAGTGACGGGTGAACCCAAAGAGGGCTCGGCTCGGCTCTATCAGACGTGTTTGGCGTCTGATAAAATTGTGTTTTCTAATACATATGTTGATGTTAATTATCGTGTGTCTCATATAACATACTTGTGAGCGGACGTGGCATGATTTTATAGGTCACAAGAGAGTCAAGAGGACTAATACGCTTATCTGACGGGCATCAAGGAGGAACTTATGTTATTTAACATACGCTTCTCCTTATCTTACGACTTCCGCATCTCTCTCTCACACTCAAAACCCTAACCCTCTGTTCCTCACCAAGTTCGAGTTTTTTCGATCAGGTCAGTGTCTTTCTCTCCCCCTCTCTATGTATTGATGGTATATTTCGAATTTTTCTCAGCGCGCTGTATATTTTCTTTGATTTGCATATTTGTGAAAGCCCTAGGTTAGATTGTATTGTTGAAGCCTGTGTGTAATAATTTGATATACATAGAGCATGGGGTTTCAGAATTGAACACTTAAATCCACGGGAAAGATGCTTAGATTCAGGCATCTCTTACAAATTTATTGGCATCTTCATGTCTCATGAAAAGTTGGTTTAACCTAAGCACTCCTGCTTCAAGCTGCCAAAACCATTTATCACTGATTTCCCCATGTAAACTTGACAATTGTGTAGTACTGTGTTACTTTCCTACAAAATCATGAGTTGCTTTCCTGATAGATTTTAGGTCCTTGGTTGCTGGGAAGAAAGAGAACTCATATTATGCTTGATAAAAATATAATTGAGAAATGAGCAATCATACTTAGGGACGGTTGAGGTGCTAACCAATTTGTGTCTTTTCTCCCCTCCTGACCTAGTTCCAATGTTGCTTACTTAAGAATAAGAATGCTATCGTTTGCAGCTTCTATTATGATTTCGCTGTTTTCCCCTAATTTCCCTAGTTATCTATTTTTGCATTTGATTTATATCACAGGATTCAAAAACTGTTTGTTGGGATAGAGTTATTTTTAATTTACATGGTTACATTGCTTCTATCGTCTGTATAGTAGGTCCCAAACCTCATCTCTTCAGATTCGTGACATGAATGTCAGACATTGTTAACTTATTATCCTTGGTCTTGTATGATAGGTCCCTGAAACTCATCTCTTGGACTTGTGACATGAATGTCAGAATTTGTTAACTTATTATCCTTGGTATTCTGCAGGGTCATTTCTGATTACATTATATTTTCAGGTGGATGCTTTATAATGTTCTAAGAGTAATTAGATGCTTCTATCAATCCCAGCAGGCCTGTAGTGTACCAGCTATAGCTCATAGTCTCCATCAGTCGGGAATCTTCAGCACTATGAGAGAAGTCAACATAAAAGGTGCTTCTGGTTTGTGTACTCTTGTATCTGATGGACAATCTGAAATCCCTCAATCTGTATCAGATAGTGAGAACATGGGAAATTCATCCTTTAGTGTACAATCCACCCCTGAAATTGAAAAGAAGTATGTCCATCATGTTTATGATGCTATTGCTCCCCATTTCAGTTCCACCCGGTTTGCTAAGTGGCCAAAAGTTGCTACCTTTTTATCATCTTTGGTTTCAGGATCTCTCATCCTTGATGCAGGATGTGGCAATGGTAAGTACTTGGGTTTGAATCCTGATTGCTTTTTCATAGGATGTGATATAAGTGCCCCCCTTATCAAAATCTGTGCCGATAGAGCGCATGAGGTTCTGGTTGCAGATGCTGTAAATCTTCCATATAGAACTGGTTTTGGTGATGCAGCAATCTCTATTGCTGTATTACATCATCTAAGTACAGAGATTAGGAGAAAAAGAGCAGTTGAAGAATTAGTGAGAGTTGTCAAAAAGGGTGGCCTAGTTCTGATAACAGTTTGGGCTGTAGAACAAGAGGATAGATCATTGGTTGCCAAATGGACTCCACTTACAGAAAAGTATGTTGAAGAGTGGATAGGACCGGGTAGTCCTCATGCTCGTAGCCCGTCATCCTTGCCATTAGAAAGCATCCCCGAAAATGAGGATAGTGGTTCGAGAGACCATATAAAAGATTCCAGGGAGAATTCAATGGAGGAGATGCATGAAACTTTGCATCTAACCTCTGAAAATAAAAATGATTCACTGTCCCTTCAGCATGAAAAAAATACCATGAATCAACAAGAGTATTTTGTTCCTTGGCACTTGCCTTATCATCGTGCCGAAGTAAGTGGTGCTTCTGCTTGTGCTCTTGCAAGTGGTCTTGCAAAGAAAGATGATAAAAAGGGTGCTGTAGTGTACAACAGATATTACCATGTTTTCAGTGAAGGCGAGCTTGAAAGGTAACTTATTACTTTCTTTTATATGTTTCCATGTGGGTTTAATGGTTCTTTTTTTTTTTTCTTTGTTTTTTTCTTTTAGTCGTTGATTGTATAACAGCTTGTTAATGTGTGATTTTCTAATAATTGGTTGTGAATAAAGGAAATTCTGGTCTGTCGAGCAAGAGGTCTATTGTTTCCTCTTGCTCGAGTTGTCTTATATGTAGCTAGCTGGTATAGAATATGTGCCCACTGGGACTCGATTTTGATCCATCCATAATATAGATCTCTGACATCAATGTATCATCTGCACCATACTGGATTTAAATGTAGACCATGCATGAATATATTGGATAACACTGAGATGTTTTGGGAGAGTGAAGGAGGCAAGATACATGAGGAGCAGCCCAAGAGGACATGCATATAAATGACTTCAGTGATAAATTTATTTTAATATGTTTAGCAATATCAGCCAATTTTATTAACTCGTCTTTGTGTGTGGGAGATTGAGTTGATTTTATAGGATATGGATATAAGTCAGGGTTTCCCTGTATCAGTTGCATAATTTGAATTGTTATATTTATACAAGTTAAGACCATTTACAGCACAAGGAGGGGGCCTATTGTTCCAATTGAAAGGTCTAAAATGAGAAGAGGCCCTTTGAAGGTAGTGGTTTTGAACAAATCCCAGGAAGTTCATGGTAACATTTGATGATCTTTCACCACTTTCAAGCATGCAACTGGACATAACCCTCCATGTTTTCCCCAGCTTTTTTGTTAATTCTATTCCCAGATTTCTGAATAAGATGATTGAATATTTTGCTTTTGTTTGATTTTATAGTCTCTCCTTTTTTTTTTCCTTTTGTTCATTCATGCCTTGACATGCATGTGTACACATGATGCATGATATTTCTTCCTCGTTTATCATACCTTTACGCAGGTTAGCATCTGGTATGGACAATGCAGTAATTGTTGATCGATTTTATGACAAATCAAATTGGTGTATCATTCTTGAGAAAATATTATGACCCATCAAACTTGGTGTCATGCTGAGACGTCTAAGGATCTAAATGGTTCTATGTGAGAGATGGTTGATCTTTTCTGGAAGGGGATGACGGCCTCTGCAAACTCTCGCACTTCGCAAGAAATGGACCCATGTGCACCTACCACAGGAAGTTTTGATGCTAAGAGCACTTATTCTTTCATTTGTGGTGAACGCTTGGCCCTGTGTAAGGTGGCTAAACACTGGCTTTGTGTTTGTGTGTAGTTGAGGGTTGTTTTAATGTTTTCCCCTTAGGAGAGAGAGAGAGCAGATTGAAGGGAATTATGCATTGGGCTTCAAAGCTAAGTAGTTTACCATTACATGGGGAGGTCAGGTAATTCGAGGTATTTTACCATGCATTTGCCTTGTGAGGGGTGTTGTTAAAGGTGCCTCTATGCCGTTAAACTAATCAACATTCGGATCAAATTTATCTTCTGCAATCGAGTTATTCATCAATTTCCATTTATGCCTTTTTTTTCAAATTTTTTTGAAATGGAAGATACCATCAACACTAAAAACATCCCATGTCCCCCTTCCTTATTTGCTCAAAAAATAAAAAATAAAAAGCGAAGAACGAAAAATCCTTAAAGAAACTCAAAAAAATTATAGATTCATTCATAATTTCATTGTAATCCATTTTTAAAATTCAAATTCAATTTTTTTTTTTTTAAAAAAAAAAAGTGATTTTATTCATTACTAGGTACTAATTATTTTCGAATGATGATTTTTTTTTTTTTTTGTTCCTTCAGAAAATCGCTCATTAACTTCTAATAACTTTATCCGACTTTAATGAAAGCTAAATAAGTTAAAAATCACTCCATAGAATAGTTAGAGAGCTCTTGTCTCTCTTTTTCCCTCTCTCTATGAGTGTCGACCAGTGAGGAGGAGGAGCTCAGCCTCCTTACTCTTCCTTCTTTTCTTTTTTTTTCTTTTTCATTAAGTCAAATATATTGTGCATCCGCTCCCTATGCCTCCAACATACCTCCTCCCCACCTTGGCTGACCCTTTATTCACATGCTGACTTACCCCTTCGCGCTACGCATGCGCTGCCCCTGTTTTGGCTTCCACGTCAAATCTCTGGCTCCCATGCTCTATTTCGCCTAAGTCTCCATATACCTCTCTTTTGTCAACGGAGACCCCAAGATTGGATGAGGCTTAGGTGCTGTAAATTTTTTTACGGCACTTATGAGATCAAATTCACACCCTTAAAATAAGTACAACATAGGTGCTGTAAAAAAATTTACAACACCTAAGTTGTATCCCTCAAGATCTAATTGCACATCCAAACGTGGTATTTCATGTGCCTTCATCATTGGGTACCTTACTCGTCGAACATTGCAGTAGTGTTTCGCTTTATCGGCTCTGATTCAGCCACTATCAATGCTCTCTTTTTTGTTGTGATTCTCAAGTTTACTTGTTGGTGCAGTAGGTATGTAGGTATTGATATAGGCAAATTCTCCTTTGGATTGCCCTTACAAACTACCATTTTAAGCGGCTCTTTTCTTGGCCTATGAGCTAAGAATTCAATGGGTTGGACCATTTATTTGACTCATTTATGATAGATTTTAGGTTTCTATTGCATTATGTTAGTTGTATTAAAGTCATTGTTAGATTGCTCTATCCATATTTAATATTTTTGGAAAAAGTTCACATATCTCCTCAAACTACCACTTAATTGATAATGTTCCCCCTCTCAAACTTTTAATTGTGACAATGTTTGTTTTGAAAAAATAAATAAATAAAAATATGAAATTCTGTTTTGAAAAAAAAAATCATTTTTTAAAAATTAATTAATTTTTTTTTAATTTATAATGATATTTTTGTCTTATTAAAAAATTTATAGGATCATTTTCGTCTTTTTGCTGGCCTTAAAAAAGATATTAACAATTTTTTAATAATTTGAAGGAACATTATCAATTGAGTGATAATTTAAAAATGATATAATATAGACTTTTCCCAATATTTTTTTGCTCTCCTTTTTATATATTTCCCTGTTTTCCCTCGTAATTGCTTGGAAAATAAGTTATTTTGCAATCTTCCATACACGTGTAAATATTGTAAAATACATGTCTTAGAATTAGAATTCTCTAAAAAATTTAAGATAATATCAAAATCATTATTTTCAATTAAACAATATATGATGTACTGATATCCATCGGACTGGGCTTGGGCCGAGGGGTCTTCTCCAGACCAAGCACCCGTGCATAAGATAACAGCAAGATTGCTTTGTGATGAGAGCAATTCTCTATGATAGCATTGATAGGATTGAGCCCAAAAAAAGATATGATAGCATTATCCTATTAAAATATTGCAAGTAATACTTTTTCCAATGGAAGTATACTGCTAGAGAATGACACCCCCTTTTTTAAAAAAAAAATAAAATAAAATAAAATTTATACATGATATGCAGCATTTACTCAGCGTAGAATTTGTAAGGATAAGAGCATCCCGATTTAATAGGATTGAGCCCCAAAAGAAGATCCACAAGATTGCTTTGTGAGAGCATTTTCATCCGGCTCTTTATTTTTATCCTTAAAGTAGGGAGTAAAATCAGTTTTCCTTAGTTTAGAGAGCCACTTTTTCTAAACACCTACATCCGGCTCCCTACTTTAGGAATCCACTTTGACTTTTTCATTTAAATATTAATATTTTTAAAAAAATTTAATTCTTTCTCTAAAAGGGAAAAACAAATTAAATTGGAAAAATTAAAAAGTATGAGAGAGAAACTAATATTTTATTATAAAAAAGAAGAGTAGGGAGTGAAATGGCTCCCTACTAGTAGGGAGCCATTTCCCTACTTTTTTCCTCAAAGTAGGAAGCCGGATGTGAGTAATAAAATGGTTAAAAATTCATTTTGGCTCCCTACTATAGGGATATCCCTATAGTAAGGAGCCGGATGAGAATGCTCTGAGTGCCTCATCTTTCGAGGCGTACACTTATCCGTATGGGGTATGCCTTGGGTATCATGGGTGGCACCATATTATTTATTTTTGGATTCTGCTAACCAGACATCTATTAAAAAGAAGTAAATACTTTCTTGATTAAATTTAGAGCATCCTAATCGATTGAGCGACTCGCAATCCTTGCCTCAAAGGCTCACTCAGCCGTCGTCGGGACTCTGAGGACGAAAGTAAGCCACGAGCATTCATGAATCTTGAATGTATAATGATCTCTTTATCACCTCTTCAAGATAAATACTGATTTAAATATGAGAGATATTATTTTATGCCGGCCAACTTCAACAAACTCTTAGTGTCATTGTTTTATTGTCTTACAAGTGTTGACACATCAACGGCCGAAAAACTGTCCATCATTATTAATACATACGATTTTTTTTTTTTTTTTTTTTTGTTATCATAAAAGGAAATAAAATTGATTTTTTCTTCTCTATTCAAGGAAATAAAACCTGATTGAGCAACAAAAGGGCAGGTAACACCTGCTTTGGGAGTCCCTCCACCTACCACGTTTCTATATTGGGACCCTCTTCATTAATTTTTGGTACTGCTAATGAGGCACGCGTTAAAGAACATTGAATGCTTCCTTATAAAACACTTTTTTTTTTTCCTGCAATGCGATAAGAAGGAGTGAAATGGACCGTCCTCTTTTTTCTTTTATTTATTTATTTATTAGCTCTCCTTTTAGCCTTCAAAGTAAACATATTTATCTATTTGACTGGATAATGGGAAGGACACCGAAGGACCCTCTCTTTAACTTAAGAGTTTATTTGGCTCGATTAAGGCTATGTAAAATGTTTGTCATCGGAAAATAATTTCAACGAGTGGTCTGATGAATTTCGGTGATTTAAAAAGGAAAAGTTAAAACTTGAAAATTTATTTACAATTTTAAAATGAGAAATTATTTTATGGACATTAAAGAAATTTTTTAGATCAAACCGAAAATATTTTTAATTTAATTATTATTTTTTGTCGCACTAAACATCATAATAAACATAAAATATTTTATATAAATCATTTTACGCCAAAACAAACGAAGTCTAAAAAGAATTTGAACAAAATTATGAAAAGTATATCGCTTTTGAGTACATTTTTTTAAGATTATATGTTCAAGGGTGTGTTTTTAGAAACAAACGATTTTAAAGGTTAAATTATAAATTTTAAAACTAAATTACAATTTTATTAAATATTTAACTATACTTTTAAAACTTGTACATTTAAAACCAAAAATCCAAATCAACTCTTTCCCTCTCCTTTATAAAACTATGGCGCTGCTGAAATTTCTAAACAGAACTTCTCATAAAGATAAGAAGAAGAGGGCAGTACAAACGAAATTATGGGGCTGTGATGGCATGGGACAACTACGTGTGATTAAGGAATAGGATGATAGATCACAGCTTGTGATTAAGCAATAGTCTGTCATGTCCCCAACAGGTTATTATAGATAATGCCACCGTCTCAACCAACAGACATTTGATGTATCAGCTGTCGTACACATGAGATAAGACTAATTATTGATGCTGCTTATACACATCTCATCTCATCTTCCTCTTTATTGTCAAAAAAGTTTGTTGGAACCAGCATTATCCTCTTAAAATTTTGAAATTTACTTCCAGAGAATGACACTTCTTCTTCCTCTTTTTTTATTTTTTTATTAAATATATTTTGGCTCTCTCAATTAACAGTCATTTTTTATTAGCCCCTCTAAAATAACAGTTCATACATATAGATACATAAAACTACTTAATTTTTGTAAAATAGTTTATTCCATCTGTGTTGACCGTCAGTTTGGATAAAAAATTAACTTTGACTTTTTTCTTTCGAAAATACCCTTACTTTGACTAATAAAAAACCAAATTTATCCTTTAAAAAAAAATTAGGAAAGGAGGTGGCTCAACCATTCCCGAGCCACCATGGGGTGGCTCAATGGCCACCCCACCCCCACCCATTCCAGATTTTTTTTATTATTATTTTAAATAAAGTAGGGGCATTATTGAAAAAAAATGTGATAAAAGAGATCACATGACACACATGTGATCACTGTTCTGTCCTAACTAACGGCTCAAGTAGACGAATGAGGCTATTTTACAAAGATTATGTAGTTTGATATATTTATGTGTATGAACTGTCATTTTGAAGAGCTAATAAAAAATAACTGCTAGTTTGGAATGTCAAAACATAGGATCCACCAAAATTACTGTTCACAGACCCAGCTGATTCACTGTTGAATCAGCTTGGACTGAGCTATATCATTTCTCTTTTTATTTTAATAGAAGATCATTAATGAGTAGTGTAGTATCTATGTATTATTTATTCTCTCATCAGTTAGAAATTATAAGTTTTTTTTTTTTAATTTTATTTTTCTGAGTTCCGCTAGAAGTATGTGATATAAATGATTAATAAAGAATAAGAACTTCACTCTAAATTTAGAATGTTGAACGTTGGTAAAATGAATTGGAAAAATGTATGAATTCATCTCATGGTACGAGGGAGTTGCCTTAATCATATTTTGTACCGAGCGAAGTACCAAATAATGAAGGCTACATTAGTAGCAGTTTCTTAAGATTTTTTTTCGGTGCATGAAATTAAATTATTTTTTATTTTTTTATTTAAATAAATTTTATAGTAGTTTTTTTTATCATTTTTTTATACCATTTAAATATTATTTAAATTGAATGTTAAGAGATGGGAGCGAGAAATTTTTTTATATTAAAATAATGTTAGAGAACTACTTTTGATTTCTTAGATGAAGAGTATAACTTTTGATTCTTTTAATATTTTATAGTTTAGGGAAGCTGTTGTACAGTTTTTTTAAGTTTTTTTTTAACAATTTTTTCAACATTAAGAAAGAAAATAAAGTTTAAAAAAAGCTATTAATAATGCTCCTAGAATATTAGACGCTCTTGCCCCCCACTTTATTACCTGCCCAGGCTACCCTCAATTGTTCTCCTGTTAATAATGAAAATTGCTTAGATATATAGGAGAACTTCCTTTGCATTGGGCTAGTCAAAATATATTCACAATATATATATATATATAAAGCTCTTTATCCAACTGGTCATTTTGACTAGTTGCTAAAGCACTATACCTTAATAATGCATAAATTAAATTAAATAAAAAAATAATAAATTTGATTCTCTCCTTTTTGAAAATAGTGAAAATATATATATTTTCAAAAAAAAATATATTTTTAATGAAATAGTGAATGAATAGCTAAAATACTTAACTAAATATAAATACTTTAAAAAAGTGTATAGTCAAAATAATGTAGGAGAAACTTTAATAAACCATTGAACTATAGTCATTTTTTACATGTCTCATAATCTTTAAAAAATTTTAAAATACTCATCCTTTTATATATATATATATATATATGTTTTTAACCCAACATTTATTAAACCGAATGGGAATGCTTCCTTTGGAATCCAAGCCCATAAAAAGAAAGGACACTAAAGGCTACTAGCAATTTCTTGTTGGATTGAAAACGAAATATGTCGGCGGCGAGGCTTTAAATACTTGAAATTTGAAAGTTTGCGACTGATTGCCAACTTATTTTTCAGTTGGGGTGTTCAAGCAGGCAGAGGAAATAGTTGCAAATGCAATTAATGTGAGAGAATCATCAAATCAATAGCAATCGTACCCATTAAGTTATGTTCCACGAAATACAGAGCATTGTAATAACAACCATAAAATGATCGTATGTATTATGATGTGTCTGCTCAGAAAAAAAATAAAAACAAAAGCAGAAACAGAAGCAAAAGAGGTTATAGAATGTGTCCCAATCACAACAATAGGGATAAAAATTCAGTGCACTACCTCTGCTGTAGGGCAAGAGGCATTGCAATTGAATTTTTATAGGGAAATGCCGGTGGGTTTACCCGTATCCCTCCCGCATTCTTTTTTTACTCAATTTTTATAAATAAATATAAAAAAAAATTGAATTGAGTGGGAGAAAGATGCAAGAAGAATGCGGGTAGACCCTCCAGCATTTTCTAAAATTATATGCGTGAAGAGTCCCACGTCACCTAATAAAGTACAAATCTTAAGTTTTTTATTTTTTTATTTTTTTATTTTGTTTGTTTTTTTTCTAAGCAATTTGTACAAAGGATAAAAGGTTGCTTAAGGTGTCCAAAAGGTGATGAGCGATAATCGGTTCATTCCTCACGGCCGGTGACCTTAGGATTTTCCATTGAACGAAAAACCTTATAAAGTAAATAAATAACCCAAATATAAAAGTAATACGAGAGTGAGCATAAATGGACTGCTTATTAGTTAATAGAAGATTTGACGAACAATCCTTTGATCTCAGATCTGGGCGGAGGAGGAATCTCCTCCGCCTTCCCTCCGTTCTCCCCCTTTCTTATCTTCCCTCTCTTTTTAGTTGTTTAGTTTAGTTTTTTATTTTAGTTTTTTTATTTTGGTTTTAGTTTTCTCAGCACAGCAGGTTTTGTTGATGTCCTCTCTATCATTTATGACCGGATTTCATGTCCTCTACTATTTATAGCTTCGGATCTGCTATTTGAAGGTTTTGATTTTAATTTTGGTTTATCAAAATCAGATCTTAAACTTTTAGAGAGTTTTCCCTCCTCACGCGCCCCTTCACCATGTTTCTGGACTTCTCTGCTTTCTTCTTTCATGCCGACTAGTCTTCCTTCGCTTCCAGTCGATGGATCTGCTTGGTACTGTTTGTTTTTATTGTTTTAATTTAATTTCTATTACTGTTTATCTTTGGGCTTTGGGTTGAGAGAGGTTTGTTTTTATTGTTTTAATTTAATTTCTATTACTGTTTATCTTTGGGCTTTGGGTTGAGGGAGGTTTATTTTTTTCAAGTTTTCGGATAGAAAGAGTTTTAATAATGTTGGTGTGAATTGGGCTGCCTATGTCGGAGTTTTAATAATGTTGGTGTGAATTGAAGTGCTTATGTCTTCAAATTTATCTGTTTGTTGCATATTTGATTTATAACCGGAATTGTACATAAATATGCGAAAGATTAGGTTATAGATATTTATTTGTCTTTGTCTATGACTTGTAAGTTCATAACTTTAGGCTATTATTATCGAAACTTATAATTTTTTGTCTAAACTTTTGATTATATGAACTTTTACTCAAGAATTGTAATCACTGAAAAATAAAAATTCACATTAAAAAAAAGAAAAAAATAAAAGATTTGGCCAAACTGATTGAAGAAATCTGGATCAGTCTCAACAGCCACGTCTCCTGGCGTGTCCCCCATATCCGAAGGGATGCAAATAAAGGCGCTCTTTTTTTGGCAAGAGCAACCGTTACCCAATCGCTTAATCAATTATGGCAGAATTCTTACCCTATTTTCATTTATAGTCTTGTACTCACTGAAGAGGGCTCTTTTTTTTTTTGAACTGAGAGGAGGGCCCCTTTTGATAAATGAAAGATGATCTTTCTTTTTTTTTTAAAAAAAAAAAGGTTAATAGAAGAAAGATAATGGTACGTTTTTCGTCATAAAAAAAATAAATAATAATAATGGTACGTGTTTAATAATTATCTGGTCTGTATCAGCCGGTATCAATTAACTCCTCTTTTTGAAGTCGTTTTATTTCATCTTTGTCCTCGTGAAACTTTTTTTTTTTTTTTTTTTTTGACCTATTGTCCTCGTGAAACTTGGATGCTGCTCACAGTTTCAATATAAAAGTTTTTTTAAAAAAAAAAAAAAAAAAAAATTGATGTGACCGTTCATTATTGAAAAAATTATTAAAAGAGAAATTGGGAAAACCTTCCATTCGGATGGGGCTGTTAAAAGGTTTTACAGCCTCCAATCATATTTTTGACAACTCAACTAAAAGCATAAAATCTCACCAAAATACACTATACTCACATACACTGGATAGCACCCTTAAACAGACGAGAGAGAGAGGAGAAGGAAATTTTACATGGAGGTCGCATGGAGGGGGGATAGCAGGGGGTTTGGCATGGAGGAGGAGGGGTTTTGCAGGCCACGCAGGGAGAGGGGGGGGGTTTGCAGCGCCAAGTCTGGCCGTGCTCCGGCCAGACCTGGCCACGCGTGACCAGCGCGGTGTTTTGCCGTGACCAGCGGCCTGGTCTGGCCGCGAGTCACGGCCAGGCTGCCGCGTCACGCCAGGTCTGGCGGAGCACGGCCAGATCTGGCCACTGGCACGCGGGCCAGACGCGTGACCAGCGGCCAAGTCTGGCCGCTAATCACGGCCGCGTGGCCAGCGGCTAGGTCTGGCCGTGCTCCCGGCCAGACCTGGCCGTGACTCGCGCCAGACCCAGCCGCTGGTCACGGCGAAACCACCCCACTCCGCGTGGCCAGCGGCCAAACCACGTCGTCACGGCGAACCCCCCCTCCCGCGTGGCCAGCGGCCAGACCCCCCCTCCCTCCCTGTGAACCCCCCTCTCGGGTGGGCCAACGGCCAGAGCCCCCCCCCCTTCCCTCCCCCTCTCTCTCTCTCTCTCACCTTTAGTCAAGGGAGCTGATTCTGTGTATGTGAGTGTAGAGTATTTGGTGAGATTTGATGATTTTTGCTGAGTTGTCAGCGTATTATTGGGGGCTGTAAAACTCCCCTTTTAAAGATGGTCCTTATCAAAGGGGCTCTCAAAGAAATTACTTTGTTAATTTTAATTAATTAGCTATTAACATATCGATCATTATTTTTAATTATTTCATAAAGAGAAATGTTAGAAATCTATCATTTAACCATATGTTGTACATTTCCGTACATCAGATTTTTATAACCATTATTGAATTTATGGAATCCATTGATAGATGTAAAAATACTTCAAAATAGGATGAACAAGAGATTGTTAGAAAATGGACATGTACCAAGCTCTTCATCAATTAGGAAACTTGCTTGAGTGCTACGACAGTTTTACTATAAAAGTTTTTTCATAAGTTAAAAAATATCAAGTAAAAAATTTGATTTGTAATTTAGTCAGATAGTAACTGATTTGTTAATCATATTTTTAATCACTTCACTAATTATAAACTGCGAGTCAAATTTTAAGAAAATTAAAAACAGTAATATCTCAAACTTTTTTCTTGAAAATTTAGTCCGTAAAACTCCTATGAGATCAAAAATAAATAAAATAAAAATAAATCAGAAAACGAAAGCTCAACAGTGTAATAAATCTCTCTTAAAACTGCAAAGTAAAACATATATAAACGGTTCATGGTTGCAAATGCCAAAATGGTATGTAATCAAGAATGGCTGGGAAGTCGTTCCCACAAATAGCCCTGTCCTTCTTGTTTAAACTTCTGAGAAGGCCTAGCAATGGCCATGCAAGCCAAACAAAATATCAGAAATACACCACTCTTCTCCACAGAGCAGAGGATCTTTCAAACCAGACACTGATTTTTCACTCAGAGGACGCGCTGCTGAAATCATCCTCCTTGTTTCCTTACTTCATGCTGGTGGCCTTTGAAGCTGGAGGGCTCTTGAGGGCTCTCGTTTTCTTTCTTCTCTACCCTTTGGCCTGTTTGTTTGGTGAGGAGCTGGGGTTGAAGATTAAGGTCTTCTTATGCTTCTTTGGGATTAAAAAGGACAGTTTCAGGCTCGGAAGCTCTGTTTTGCCCAAGTTCTTCTCACAAGATGTTGGGCGTGAAGGGTTTGAAGTAGTGATGAGGTTTGGGAGAAAGGTGGCAGTCAGTAACTTGCCTAGAGTCATGGTTGAAGGGTTTTTGCAAGACTATTTAGGTGTTGACTCTGTTGCGGGAAGAGAATTGAAGGTGGTTTGTGGCTATTTTGTTGGGTTAATGGAGGAAAACAAGGCAGATGGAATCATTCTTGGTGAGGAGAAAGCTTGTTCCGGTGTCATTGGTATTAGTTCCTTCAGATCGCTTCTTCATCACCAGCATCCTTTTGCCCATTGCAAGGTATCTCTTTTGCTCTGTTTTGTTCTGTTTTTTAACAACGTTAAATGATAATGTGTTTGTTGCACATGCAGGAGGTTTACTTCGTGAGCAGAGCAGACAAGAGGAACTGGCATATCCTTCCAAGGGAGAAACATCCGAAGCCGTTGATCTTCCACGACAGCAGATTGGCTTTCAGGCCAACCCAGCTGGCCACCCTAGCCATGTTCATGTGGATTCCACTCGGGATTTTCATTTTCCTCATCAGATTCACCGCCGGTCGGCTACTCCCTCTCTGTATGTGCAGTCCAATAATGGCCTTCACAGGGGCAATAACCATAATATCAAAACCACCCAATTCCTCCATCAATGAAAAGAGACCGACGACTACTGCCGGCACACTTTATGTCTGCAACCACAGAACTCTTCTCGACCCACTCTACGTCGGCGCAGCCACCAGAAAGTCAGTCTCTGCAGTGACATACAGCATAAGTAAAATCTACGAGGCGATAACTCCAATCAGGACCATCCATTTAACAAGAGACAGGGAAAAAGATAGGATTGCAATGCACAAGTTGTTAAGCCAAGGCGATCTTGTGGTTTGTCCTGAAGGAACCACATGCAGGGAGCCTTATTTACTGAGGTTCAGTCCATTATTTGCAGAGCTGACAGATGACATAACTCCTGTGGCCATAGATGTGCAGGTAAGCATGTTTTACGGGACAACAGCAAGTGGGTTTAAATGCTTGGACCCTGTATTTCACTTCATGAATCCATTCCCTACGTATAATGTCAAAATTCTTGAGAAGCTGCCGAGCTCTCGCACATGTAAGGTTGGTAGGGTGTCTAAGTATGAAGTAGCCAATCATGTGCAGTCTGAGATCGCCAAAGCTTTGGGATTCCAGTGCACCAGTCTTACAAGAAAGGACAAGTACATGATCTTAGCAGGTACTGAGGGACTAGTTTAGGATTGTAATTTGTAAAAGACCTTCTTGGGACTAAAAACCATAGATGGAAAATTACATTAGGAGAAAAATCTCTTTTTGTTATAAGGTTTTTGATTAGTAAGCTTTCTTCTTCTTCTTCTTCTTCTTCTTCCCTTTTTTTTTTTTCTGGGCGACTGGTAAGTTCTGTTATTGTATAACATTTGCATGTAATAAATTTATTTTGCGCAAGAAGTTGTGCACTTTTTCTTTCCTTTTTTTATGAGCAAAAGAAAGCTTCGATCTAATTCATTTCAATAAAATCTTTCTTATAGCGGCTGTTGGATTTGGCTTGGGTATTGTAAAATAACTACAGCACATGCGATGAAATTTTTTCAACGGTCCAGATTTAGTTCAGACTAAAATTTTCTTGTCACTTTAAAAGTTCTCCAGACAACCCATCCTTGTGTGCAAAGAAGTCATTGGCCCGACCAATTATTTGACTTATTCACATTTTATTTTTATGCTTTTAAGACTCTGCTCTAACTGTACTTTGGTGATTGTGTCCCCCACCCACCCCTTGTGTACTTGTTCTATTGCAATCTTGCTTATATAAAAAAAAAGAAAAAAAGAAATTAAACGAGCACCTAAAAACACATTGCTCAAACCACATAACCAATTCAACTCAAACTCTATAATCTTTACAATCTAAGAAATTAAGGACCCATAAACACCATCACCCAATAATTAGATGTCATCAAGATTGCAAGGAGAGAAATGATCTTGTTGTCACCATACCACGAAAATGATATCAATGTGGGGATTAATGCAATTATTTTTTGAACTCATCCCCAATTCTATCAGCCCTATAAAAGGTTTCGAATTTGCAGAACAAATACTTTAGAATGGATTCAGGATGTCTAAGCATTACATGGTAAAAAGTACATTATGAGTAAATTTGTCGGAGAAGGAAAAAGAAAGATCAAAGGGTGTGATATGAAACAACTTTTTCCTTGGGCTTAGAACCTAGCCATTGATAAGCAAGTTCAACCATATTGTTCCAATGCACAGACTACTATGCCATTGGCGGAAGATAATAAGAGTAATGGAACAACAATAGCAGCAAATTCTCAAAACTTCCCTCATGCTAATTTTTCTAAAACTATGAAGGTATTTGGAGTGGTATATGGTGTGTAAGATTACTAAAACTGACACTAGCAGTTCAAACTCCAGTCGTAAGGCTGATATATCACCTTCAACTGAGAGTTGGCAAGCAAATCCAGTAACGCTTCTGAGTCAGCTGGCTCCAAGTAGTTTGATGCATGCTTCAGTACCTCTACCTCATTCTTGCCAAAGTCTGCACTATACCTGAGTATCAATTCAGGTAATACTATTAGATACCAAAAGTAACTGTCTAAATCAAATTGTCACAAATCTCAAGATGACATAAAAAGCGAATTGTATTTATTCCAATTTTATCTATTATTCAACGTGATGCCAGGGCAACACTAGAATATGTTGTGGGTAGGTGTGTATGCATATGCCTATTATAGATAACTTCAGACCATGGTTTCTCCCAGGAAACAGTATGCATTTAAAATTTAATACTCTTATTTTTCATATATCATGATGGAGTATGGCCTCACATAATTGATATGAAATGTGTATTGAGTTTTCTTTTATACCAAACTGATCCAAGGAGATCTTCAGATAAATTCAATACATAAGGATTTATTACTCAAAGTTTCGTTTTAGACTTTTAACTTCAAAGTACACTCAGCCTCCTTCTAGTTCCACTAAGTAACAAGATCTGTTACAATTCAGAAAGTTTATAATCAAGCTTTTGGTTCAGTGTGCCAATCATTACTGTTCACAAGTTACGTTATACCTCATCCATGTGTGTGTGTGTGTGTGTGTGTGTGAGAGAGAGAGAGAGAGAGAGAGTTTCTAAGGTTAGACACTCCTTAGTCCTTAATAAATAAATAAAAGAATTACATTGAGAACAACTTACCATTTAAGGATCTTACTAGCCGATGCAACCTTGGCATTCAAATCAATAACAATTCCTCCATTTCTTAAAAAGTTACGGGCTGCCTCCATCAACTCTTTATCAATGTTCCCTGGAGAATAGCATCCTAGTGCAGGCCCAGATTGGGTACCACAAACCAGTGCAAAGTGTATAAGAGGCTCTGAGTAAGGGAGAGCCACCTGGTACAAAAGAATAAATACAAAAATAAGGAAAATCAAGCTACTTACAGAAGACTAGCTATTTGTAAAACAAAGAGATGGCCAATGAAGCTTCTCTCCAAGTCTGCCTCTTAAAAACCTAACAAAACCTCCAAGAAATTTTCAACATAATCAAATATGAATTGTCCCCTTTATATTCTGCTCCATCTTATCATTGACTCATGCAAAATTTGCTTCACCTACTCCATTATGGTAAATTATAGTAGTACTAGAGGTGCACAGCATCCAAATTACCGAAATATTAGTCTAAGAATAACGTATTCATTTTGCATTATACATGTAGGTATTTGCTAATTGACTAGGGCCTCGTACATAACAGATTGCTATGTTTGTTGTTCGCCCTTGCACAATGAATTCTATCTACTGAATAAAATTCAAATTTATGCCACAATGAATTCTATAATAGAACATTTTATTTTGCTACTGAAAAAAATTCAAATTTATGCCACCAAACTGGACAGCAATGGTCATGTGGCAGTTAAAAGTAATTTAATCCATAAAAAAGGACAGCAACATGGATGCTCGAGAAAATTATATTAGGCTTTCTTACCTTGGAACGTTTATCTTTTGCACCAAATGGCTTCATGAGATTGAATGGTGGTCGCTGGTTGCCCCTTAAAATGCCATTTTGAATAGCTGAAAGTGAGTAGGTGGATCCACCGACAACATACTTGAAGTCTCCAAACAACTTCCTTCGCTCTAGTGGCCCAGTTGGATAACCTAACTCCAATATTGCGTGGATGGCCATCATATTATAGAGATTTATAAAGAAAGCAAGCTTCTCCTCCCTTGCCATATCCTGGATTTCCACTCTTTGGAGCTCCTCAACTATTCTCAAATACCTAGAGAAATGTATAGATTACTTAAATATAAAAACTCTAATATATGTTCATCAAGATTCTATAGTGAATTTCACAAGGCATCAACAAACCTTGCAAATTCCTCACTTCCATGAATACTTCTGTAATCAACATGCTTTCCATCTCTTGATGTGTAGGCTTCAAGAATTCCATAGAACAAAAATCTCAGCCTTGACGCAATTTCTACAATAGGCTTTGGCTTCACATCAATTATACCCCTTGGGATGTTGTGACATTGAGATGACACAATAGGATCATCACCCAAGAAGCGATACAAATGGTTACCATCCTCAAACAGATTCTCTCTAGAAAAATGCAAACATTGAGAATATACAGAGAAGACTGGTCAATTATGTAACAAAAAAATGTGATCCAGAGTCACAAGTATAAAGATCAAGGGAGGATTTCAAGAGACTCACTCAAGAACATGTTGAAAAAAGAATTGGCTAGCAAGCTTTCGTCCAAATTCGATAGCCTGTCCCAAAACACAAGAACAATAAAGAAAAAGAAAATGTTTAACAATAATATAATCAATCACATTCTTCAGTATTTTTAAAACTATCTAGTTTGGTCATTATTAAGCATTTGATCAATCATTTTATTTTTTTATAAAAAATAAAAAATAAAAAGCTGAAGAATGCGAGGCAAGAAAATCTTCTAGTCCTAACATAACAAATAATAAGGCCTGCCGGCTCGGGTACCCTTCATGTGTGGAACACTCATACCATCGACCTGCGAGCCATCATCGCTAAAAGGTAAACTGACTTTCTTTAAACATCAAAAATAAAATTTAACTAACCTCTTCCCTTTCCAAATATTGATCTTCTGATAAGAAATCCACAGCTTCTGAACCTAGGAAACAGTTGGTGAACCTTCGCATTTTATAAAATCGATCCTTAACCAAAATAGATTCTTTCATTTTTTGGACAATTAAAGCTAGTTCATCAATAGCCCCGCTATTGGAGAGGTCATCTTCACCAGAAAGAGGCGGTAAAGGAGCTTCAAATAATGGTGCTTCATTAATCAGGTAATCAATCTTGTCATCAATCTTTCCAGACTCATTCAAGGCCTTTAGCTCACTCAAGCCACCAATAAGGATTTCATTGAAGAACACCTTCGGAACAGCAGAAGACCCAGAAATCTTCTCTAGCTCCAGCTTTCTACTGGGATAAGTATCAATGTTAATTTCAACATACCTGAGCCTTTTCCAGTACAAGAATAACCTAGCCTCTTTGCAATCCGGGCATCCTAACCTAGTGTACAATATAATTCTTCCTTTCATGGCTATAGGTTCTGCTGATCCTTCAATGACTTCAGCCCTCTGCTCAGCTTTGTTGTCTGCATCAGCATCATGTGGCATCTTAATATAGCTTAAAGGATTCCATGCAGATCTCTCCATTGTTTTCTCAGGGACTTCTTTTCCATCACTGCTTTCAATGGAATCAAGTACATCGTTATTTTCATCATCAAGAACATCGGATCTCTCTTCATCTTTTTTTCCAGAAAGGCGACGCAGAACACTGGACACTGCAACTACACTCTTCTCCTTAACAAAGTTTTTGAGTGCCACTGCTTTCTCGACTACACCCTGTGTCTCTGGATCAAGATCCAGTGAACGAGTAGATGTGCTCCGACTAGCTTCCATCTCAGGAACCTCTGTTCCATCAAAGACAGGCTCTTGTTCCTTCTCCTCACCAAAATCCTCCTCCATAGTTTGATCTGTAGCCTCTTCAGCTTTAGACTCCAAATCCCTATTCTGATCCATCTTGTCACCTAAATACCTGCTTTCATTCATCTTGTCACCAAACTCACCCTGGCCAACATCATTTTCCAACTTCTGTTCTTGAGATTTGGACAGCAAAACCCTGCCCTCATCCATCTTTTCATCCAGACCATTCACCTCATTGCCTACCTTTTCTTCCTGACCTTCAGCCCTATCCATATTATCACCCAACTCATCTTTCTGACTATCATTGTTTAACTTAGGACTATCCTCACTGGCGTTTAGAGATGTCATCTCCTTAAATGGTTCCCCTCTATCTTCCTTCTGAACAACAAGTTCTTTCTCTTCGGCAGTTAGATAATTTGCTCTACTTTTCTCAGTCGAGTCTTCCTTTTCCATAATGCCAGCAAGACAAGTTTGGGATCCAGCTCATCAAAACATGGTCATACAATTTTGGATGTTCTTGCACTTGTAGGTTGTGAGAATTTAAGGAGTTAATGCAGGCTGCTACAAGAAGCTAAAAAATACCTTAAAATGTCATTACTTTGCACACATATCAGCATATTAAAAATAACAAATTAAGAGACTAAAAGACATGAATACAAACTCTTAATGCATAAATTGCTGTTTGTGTCCAACCTCAAGAAATGTTGTATAATCATGCAAGATATATCACATTTAGCAGGAATAATACAAACTTCAGACACTCGTAAAGCAGAGAAAAAAAGGGGGGGCGGAGGGGGGTGCGCCAAAAAGGAATCTATTTTTGGTTCTAGATTTCCATTAGTGCTAGGATAAATCATGTCTACCCCTGGTGCAATACCATTGAAATCCCTATCTAATCCTCATCTCATACCAGCATCTAGACAATAGGATGGCCTTAAAAATAAGTGACCCTGATTACATAAAACAGTTTGCAGACCATTAATACAGAAGCCATCAGCTATGAAGATCCAGGCATATTCAAGAACAAATTCTAGGATTCTTGACATATGCAGATGGCCAATTGTTTCTGTAGCTTTTACAGACGCATGTAAGAGTCACTCATAGTTCATCCAAACACAAAATAGCAGATGTCGAATATATATATATATATACCAGGGAAAGAAAATAAGACCCGAAACCACCAACCCATCAAGCCAAAACACAAGATAATAAAGATAAATACAACATTCAACAAAAATATATATTTCGTCCATGATTGTAGTAAGAAAGATTCGTGCTAGAACCCCACCAAGACTCATACTGCATATATGAATCCCTAGTTTGTGAAAAGATCCTCAGACCAGACACATTTCCAAAGATTAAACCCAATCGTATTGTTGCCCCCGGGGCCCACTTAAACAATTGTCATCAAATGACCCGGTCAGTAGCTAAACCAAACTTTAGAATATTTCAATTCTCAATTCTGATTCGATCAACGAGAGAGAGAGAGAGAGAGAGTCAAAGTTTGTACCAGTCAAAGACTCACCTGCCTAAAAAGTAAACGTAAAAAACCAGAAAAAAAAAATGCATACATCAACAAGAAAATGAACTAAAGCAACAGGAATTCAAAGAATATGCAGAAAATCCTTTTAAGGGAACATAGCTTTTAAATCTTAAAATTTCTATTTCTTTCTGAACCCATAAAATATAAGCACCCCGGCGACCCAGCACACCATTGCATTGTGTAGGCAAAGGAGTAAAGCTAAGTTTTATTTTTCATTCTTGAACCAAGAACCAATATAAGTCATAAGCGATTCTCTTGTCATTCCAACGGAATTCTCAGTAACCAAACAGATGAAGAATGCAATCCACGTACACCAAAGAGGCGCAGGCAGAAAGAGCAAAGATTAAAGAAAAATAATAAACAAAAAAAAAAAGGAAAAAATATTTCAATCTCACTAACCACATGAAACTATCAACATCAGGATTTTCCAAACCAATCAAACAAAGAAAATGAGAAAGAACTCTTACAGATCTGAGAGGACAGAGGCGCTGGTTGAGGAAAAAGAATGGAGAAGAAGATCTGAAGGAATTATTACAAGATTGGCAATAAATATTTTGAAAGTTGCAACTTCTTTCTTTCTTTTTCTCTTTCTTTTTTTTTTGGGGGAGATTGACAAGCGCGAGAAGCGGGAAGTCCGTGGGCTGAAAAATGAGAGAACGGATGAATGGATTTTGGATTTTGTGACCCTACATTTATTGGTGTGCCCTGTGGACCTCCATTTTCTTGTCTCCCGTGTACGAATCAACCATGCTCGGTCCGCGCCCCTATCTTTTTCTTTTTCTTTTTCTTTTTTAACACAAAAAAAAAAGGGGAAAATTTTTTTTACAAGGCTGTCCATTACTGTCCGGAGAAACTAAAAATACATACGTGGTTATTTAAAATTTTTAAATAATGTAGCATTAAGAGCAATAATTTGTGTTCACTTATTAGGTTGAGTCGTGTCAAAATATTGATATAAGGTTATATACATCAATTTTAATTATATTTATTTAATTAAACAAGTCAGACATTTTAATCATAATTAATTTTAAATGAAATTCATGTCAAATTTATAGACTGTGTCAAAAATTATCAATTTTATGTGATATCATATATATCATTAACAAAATAAAATATAAACCATAAAATAACCTGAAAATAAAAAGGATCTTATTCCTGTCAAATGAGAAATCAATAGTGGTATAAAAAAGATGAGAATGCTCCGTTGTGAACATTAAAGACAATACATCTTGTTTCATTATTATAATAATGTTAAAAATATATTTTTATTTTATAATTATTTTATAATGTTAATATGATAATTTTAACTAATTCTTAAATTAATTATTTTTTAAAAATTAATAATTAATTAAAACGACCATCAACGTTGTAAATATTATTAAATCATGAATACAAAGAAAATTTGCCATTGGAATAAAAAAGTTGAGATAACGATAAGAGAAAATCCTCTAATCAATAGTGAGATCTCTGATCCAATTAAAAAATCAAGATTATATTTTGATCAAATGAAAAGACAGGAGCGCTTTTTGAAACCACGCCCCCTATCCTTTCAATTGATCAACGCATGATCTTAAATTTTGGATTCTGTGATATTTTCATTTTAAAATTTCAATAGCACTTAACGGATAAATATGACATGTATGTAAAGAAACAAACATTTCTATTTATTTTGCTGTTTTTAAATATCATGTTCACGTGTCTCATATATTTTAATGTTATAATATGAGTATATAGTTTAAGTTGCAATATCATCATTAAATGGATATGTGTATTAGTGTATAGAATGCATTTGTTACATTAGTAATTGCCATAGCGAGGGCGGCTCAATGAAAAAAAGAAAAAAAAAAAGAACAAAAAAAAAAAAGAGGTTTAAAATTACCCATTTTCATATTAAAATAATAATATAATTTTTTTTTATATTAAATATGAAATTTTAAAAATCATTCTTGAATCAAATTTTTGTATTAATGTTTTGTTAATATATTATTATGAATAGATAATATGTAATAACCTCTATCTTAGCTATATATAGTAATTCGTAGGTCTAGTTGAGGTACATGAGCTTGAAAGATGCTACGCATTCATCTTTTGTCAATCTTCGTATAAGCAATGTTCAATTTTACCATTGAATTATATGATTCTATAAATTTAATGGTAGATTTGCACATATATTTTTATAGAAATAGGCAAAAAATGAGTAAGATAATAAAAATAATCATTTCTTGTATGAGGTTAGAGATGTGCATGCCCATTACATTGATTGGGTTATCTTGTCATGGTACCAAATATTAGAAGGGACAGGAAATATAGGATCTACATGCATAGATATTGTAACAATTAACTTCAACAACCCCCATGCAACATACAGAGAATATCCACAGAGCTTTGATTGGCTTGTGCTACACATAGCATCCTCCAAATGTATAATATACCTTGAAAGAAGAAGAACAAATATTCATCACTGAGTATAAACCAAGAAAAAATTTCAGTAAGGCACGTAAAGTTTGGAAGATCTTCCTACATACAGGACCTCCTTGCAATTTACTTGCCAAGACGAATCTTGATTTACATAACTAATACATTGCACATGTCTACATTAATGCCTTCTTAGTGATGTGAGCTTTGGTGCTCAGCGTCCTGAAGGAAAGTAACAATACACTGTTCCAGAGAAAAGCCACAGGGCAAATCACCTGGATGAATGAAGTGAATTGGAACTGAACAATTTTTCTTTCTCCCCTTCCTACTTAAGAGCAAAGATGGCGGGGTTCAAACAGGGGGGTCAGGCAGATCACTCCTAGCCAATACATTTTGTCATGAGTTGATTCAATGTTTATGTTTTCCTCCTCTTCGGTAGATATCTGCTCCATGTTAAGTGGATATATAACTGATCTGGATCTGGGCAGTGTTTGAACATATGATTGCAATCAGATTTGTTCAAACATCAGAATCCCTATACGCAAAGGATTAACTTGACAGCAAACAATACTCAGATGAAGGATCTATGTCACACCCAACATCTCTACATTCAGTAAGTACTGTTGAAAAGATGTAATCATCCACCTGAATACCTTCAGCTTTCATCCGATACATAAGCTTCAAAGCCTCTTCGCAGAGCCCATTCTTAGCATAACCCAGAATCATAGACTTCCAAGAAACCAAATTCCGTTCTGGCATGCTGTCAAAAACTTGGAACGCCTCTGATACATATCCGCATTTTGCATACATATAAATTAATGCACTACCCACAAAGACATTATGCAATGCAGGGGTCTTGTTTGCATGGGAATGAATTGATTTCCCATGAAGGATAGCTTCCAGATTAGCACATGCTTTCAGAGCCGAAGAATAAGTAAAAGAGTTAGGATCCACACCTTCCTCCATCATTTCTTTCATGAACTCAAGAGCCTCAGACTCATGCCCAAGTCGTGCACTACCAGAAATAATGGCAGTCCAGGAGACAACATCCCTAAGAGGCATCTGTTGGAGGACCTTGAAGGCATGAAGGTACCCTGCACATTTACAGTAGAACCATACTAGAGTGCTTCCTATGTATATATTGGTTTCAACAGAATTCTTGATTACTTGTGCATGAAGTTCTCTCCCCAACAGTGAAGCCTCAATAGAGCCACAAGCCCTGAGGACACTTACAATCGTCAAGTTGTTAGTATATATATTTCGTCTCTTCATTACTCTAAAGAGTCTTATGGCCTCCTCACCAAGCCCATATCGAGCATATCCAGCTATAAATGATGTCCATGTAACTGTGTTTCTATTCCTCATTCTATTAAATACTTCTCTAGAATCTATCATCTCCCCACATTTTGCATACATATCAACAAGGGAAGTCCCTATAAAAACATCATTCTTATACATTTTCTTCACTACGGCACCGTGTAACTGTCTCCCAAATTTTAATGCCTTCTCCTCTCCACAGGCCTTCAGAACACCACATACTGTAAACTCATTAGGGAAGAACCCGTTACTTAACATTTGTGAGAACAGTGAAAAGGCATCCTGTCCATGCCCTTGTTGTGAACAAGCAGTAATCATGGTTGTCCAACAAACCACATCCCGCTCAGGCATCTGATCAAATGCACGAAATGCACTTTGCAGCACCCCACATTGTGCATAGAAGTAAACAACGGCACTATCTACAATCAAGTTCCTCAAACCACCTTTCACAATACAAGCGTGAATTTGACTCCCCAGCTCAAAATCCAATCTCCTACTACACAAATTCAAAACACATACAAACATCTTTCCATTTGCTCGAACCCCATTTTCAATAGATTCCTCAAACAAACTCAAAGCCTCGTCATCCAAACCAACATCCAAATACCCATTAATCATAGCAGTCCAAGTAACCACATTCTTGTTCAGCATTTTATCGAACACCTTACGGGCCTCACCTAACTTCCCGAATCCCAGATAAGTACTTATCAAATTATTGCCAACGTACGTGACCGAATCCCGCAAAATTTTCACAACAACCGCATGTATCTTTCTGACCTCCTTCAAACTACGACACGACCGAAGCCACAGCGCGAGGCGTTCAGGACTGAGCCACTGGCTCTCCGACTCATTATCAGGAAAATCCGCATCTGGGTTTTCTTGGGAGCCGGCGTTAAAACTTGGGTTCTCACAGTGGGACGTTGAATTCGGATCTTCGCTGCAAAAGCAACGGAAATCCGTGGCGATCCTGTAATGACTATTATTCCTTGACTTCGAGCTCTTCCTTTGTGTCGAAGATTTGGATGGTTGGGTAAAGGAAAGTGAAGGTGGTACAGAAGGAGAGAACCGTGGCAAGAGAAAAGTTGCCGACAGCATTGCCTAATTTTTTTTTTGGCTCGGAATTCCCGCTAAAAATTAAATCCAAATTCAGTTTGAGAAGATGAGCTACGCTAGGCAGAGTAGTAATAGCCGTTTGTTGGTCTTCACTCGCTTAACGTTCAGATTTTAAAAGCTAATCACTAATCTGATATACGACAACGTTTCGGTCCACAACATTCTCTTTCGCACTTTTTTATTTTTTTTAATTTTTTTTTAATTATTTTATGTTTTTTTTAAAGAGTAGAAAGAGGCAATCAACTGTAATTACTCTACTTAACAGTAGAGTATATGGTCTTTTTTTTTCCTGAAATTTTTAAAATCTTCTTCTTCTTCTTACTTTTTCTCTTTTATGCCCCCCGGGCTTTATATGATGATAAAATAATAACTCGCTCTCTCTCTCTCTCCCTTTTTTCGTGATTATATTTTTGTCTTAACTTATTAGTTAATTATATGTATTAGTTAATATAAATATTTAAATATAACTATCACTCGATCGACGCTTTAAAATTTTGTTGCTATTAACTTTAAGATAAATAAATAATGAAAATTATTACTATACCTCTTGAGTTCCGTATTGTGTATAACAGTTTCTATTGAATGAATAATTAAGTCCAAAATTATGTTTTTAAGAATATTCTATTGAGATTTATGGGAAAAATATAAAAAACTTCTTGAACAAACAACCAATTTTACAAAAACTTTATGAACTGTCAAGTGGTAAATGTCGGCCCTTTAAACTTTTAATATATGATAAAAATACCTATTTTCAAATTATGTTCTTAAAATATCCTTAATTTCTTTTCTTTTTTTTTTTTAAAAAAAAACCTTTTTAATGGGGGTGGCTCGCAATTTTGCAAACCACCCCCTTAGCATGGGAGTGGTTGCGAGCCACCTTCCATGGCTTTGGGGATGGCCAATTCACCCCATCAAATGAATTTGTCATGCCCAATTTATTTATTTTATTTTTTTAAAAAAATATTTATGAGGTAGATCGGCCACTCTTAATTTCTTTATTTTTTTTTAAAAAAATGGTTAAGTTTATTTTATTTTATTTTAATTGTTTTTTAAGAAACTAAAGGTATTTTTTTAAAAAAAAAAAAACTTAAAAATTGGTATTTTATCTCATATTAATAGTTTGAATGGTCAACATTTATCACTTGACAATTTATAAAGCTTTTTTAAGGCTTTTTTAAAACCGCATGATAGTTTAGGAAGCTTTTTTATATTTTCGTCGAGATTTATTCTATAAAAAAAGCGTCTTAACAACGGAAATTTCGACTTAATAATTTTATTAAGCAACCAAGTGCGCATCGTTACAAAATGGCTTCTACCAAGATGAAAAATTTAGAACCTTAGAACATCTCCAACAGAGTAGGCAAAGCTTCAAAATAGTCAAATTTGACTATTATTCCTCTTTTTTCTCCTCCAGCAGAGTAGGCAATTTGTAGATTTTAATTATAGAATGAACAGTGAATAGGCAGAATAGCCTATTCACTATTCATACTACAAATAATTTTTTATTGTTTTCTCTCTCTCCACCTTTTTCTTTCACACTCTTTTCAAAACAAAACAATATTTAAAGAAAATAGATAGTAGAATAAATAATCTGTTAGAGTGTGTATAGAAAAATAAGTAGTTAAAATATATATTTATACCTTTTTAATAATTATTTTGACTATCATTACTAGAGATGCTGTTAGAGGGCGCCACTAGTACCCTACGATTGAATCGATTGATGGAAAATATCAGTGTTGTGTTCGCGTTTCAGCCAACGAAACTAAAACCCTCTGCGTTTCGTTAATCGTTCCATTTGAACCCTAAAACCCCCAAAAATAATCCTGATAATTCTGACAGCAATTTTGCATTTTCTCAATAATTTCCCCTCATAGTATCCATGGAATTATCTTCCGCGACTCTCCAAACCTCTTGCTCTTTCCCAGTAAGAACCCCCACCTTCGCTACCAGAGCCCCTTCTCTCTCTTTAGTCAGAAACTCAGCTCCAATTTCCTTTTGTTCCTCTTCTAGAACCAAAGGTAAGAAGCTAATATCGTAATCCCTAGTGCTTGATAAGCCTTCTGTCTTTCATGTTACATTGCTGGGCTCAAAATTTCAGTTCACAGTTCCTTTTCAAATCCGTGAAGTTTTTTTTTTTTTAAAAAAAATTGTTTTCGTGTTATTGTGATTGTAATTGATGATTATTTATATGCCCAGCTTGTCGGTTGGTGATTAATCCGCACAGGCGGCGACGTTCCACTGTTTCTGCTGTTGTTGGTGACACAACTGCTGTACCAAATGATTGTAGTGGACAACAGTTATCGGTTTCTGGTTCTTCCGGTCCCTTGCCGGTTCGGGACGAGGAGGATGGTATTGAGGGCTTGGATGACCGCAAAATGGTCCGAGTATGTGACAAGCTGATTGAGGTTTTCCTGGTCGACAAGCCCAATCCGACGGACTGGAGAAGGTTGCTAGCTTTCAGCAAGGAGTGGAACAATTTACGGCCTCATTTTTATAAGCGTTGTCAGGATCGAGCGGATAGGGAGGATGATCCAGGAATGAAGCACAAGCTACTCCGGCTTGGGAGGAAGCTGAAAGAGGTGAGCTTTGCAATTTGTAAATTGACCCTTTTGAGAGTAGAAATAATTTCTTAGATATTGTTAATTTTAGGTAACACGTTATTGTATTGGTATATGAGAAGAGGAAGAGTATTCTCTTTTCTGATGATCATAAAAAGCACTTACTTATTGTGCACAAATTTTTTTTTTTATATACCTTTATAAATGTTTGATCTTATGCAAAGAGCAGAGGATATTTACAACATCTAAATTTTCATCTAGGGGTGGTGCTATGCTTCCTGGGTTTGAATTTGTGGTGTTATATGGGAATTTATTGGAAACTTATTTTCCACAGATTGATGAAGATGTGCAAAGACACAATGAACTTCTTCAAGTGATCAGAGGATCATCAGCAGAGATTGGTGAAGTTGTTGCCAGGCGCCGTAAAGATTTCACGAAAGAATTTTTTGTGCATCTTCACACAGTAGCTGAATCCTATTATGACAATCCAACAGAGAAAGATGGTGAGAATGAGTAAATTTTATTTGTATGACATATCAGTTAATGTTTCTTTTTTATTTTCTATGTCACTGCTTGGTTTACAGATCAAGAAATATAGGGATAAGTAGTAGAATTTGTTTGTCCTCTTCTATGGTTCTAATCAGATGTTATTATGAAGCAATAGCTGTCATTAATGTACCAGCTATTGGCTTAATTTGCCTAATAGGTTATATTACCCGATGCATATTTGAATGCTTAGTCCAGGAATGTTTTTAGTCTGATGACTAGCGCAGGCAATGGCCTTCTGTATCCACCTTCTCAACCATATTGTACATGTCATATATTCCACAGAATAAAACGGTGACATCCCATCTGTTTCACTACCATTGCTATTCAAATCACACAATGTATTATTTGCTCTGTAATTTAGCATAAATATGCTTAAGGCATGCAACTGGAAATGTGGGTTTACTGGCCTGGATTTCTTAGCCAAAGTTCAGCTTGAAAGGAAAAGTAGGCCTATAAAACCAACCTGGCCTGACATTGCGGGCCTAAAGATGACCACTTTAGCAAGCCAGTCCCAGAACTTTCAACCTTAGATAAATTTTTATTACATTGTGGATAGCACTGATAATATTCATTTGTTTCTGTATGACTAGCTCTGGCGAAGCTCGGGAATACGTACTTGGCTGCTGTACAAGCGCATGACACTTCAACTGAAAGCATTGAAGCACTAAATGCTGCGGAGTTGAAATTCCAAGATATTATAAACTCTCCTTCCGTAGATGCTGCTTGCAGGAAGATAGACAATTTGGCTGAGAAAAATCAACTCGATTCAGCATTGGTGTTGATGATCACAAAAGCTTGGTCTGCTGCAAAGGAGTCAAACATGACAAAAGACGAGGTGAAGTAATTGCTGGTTTCCGAAAATGCCTATTGCTGTATATGTTCTATTTTTTTTTCTGGTACATATAGTGCTGCAATTTTGATGCTAGGAACATAAGAAGATTCCAATCAAGTTAAACTGTCTTATTATTACTTTTTTGAGCCTAGAGAGGATTTCTGAGCTAAGTATGAAGAGGAAGGGGAATCTAAGTCCCCAAGAAGGGGAAAACTTAGCAAAAGGGGAGCCATCAAGAAGGTTGGAGAAGGAAGTGGCGGTGATACATTGGTGAATCGAATTCACCCATTTCGGGTGAAAGCCAAGCAGATTCAGAATCTTAAATCAGAAATTCCATTCCATGGAATCGAAGGCTTTCACCATATCCAATTTCAAGGCCATGAGGGCACCATTACCTTTCTTTTGCTTCATGGAATGGAAGATTTCATGAGCTATCATGGTATTGTCATGGATGGATCGGCCTTGGAGAAAGGTTGATTGGGTAGGAGAGATGATTTTCTGGAGTAGGGGTTTTAGCCTATTTGCAAGGATCGGGATGTGGGAGAAAGTGGGAAGAAAAGATCATTTTTGTTGTTCTCATTGTACAAATGTCTATACAAATCTTTCATACACTGAGACACACTCAAAGAAAAAAGATAGTATCAAATTGAGCCAATATAGCTTCTGGAAATTCTAGAACTTATGAGTAGCGCTTTTTGCTTTTTACAATATTTCTGGTACTTATTAAAAATAAATATTTTGTTAGGTTTTTTTTTTTTTTAATTCAAAATATTTGTTAGGTTGATTGTGCCCTAGTTTTACTCTTTTCAAGTTCTTTATTCTGATGTATAATAATGGGGCATTCCATGGAAGACGTACATTTTTTTGTAAATTATTTTTGCGAGTACAGAAGTTTGATGACGAATCATTCACATGGATCTCTCTCTCTCTCTCTCTCTCTCTCTCTGTCTAAATGGAGGAAGTTTCCCATTTTGTTTATTTGCAACTATCATTGTAGTTTTGCTTGGCACTATCATGTCGGCTGTCGTTCCCCCTTAATCTGAACTTGAGCCATGTGTCCTGCTGTGCTGTCGGAGAATGATACTTTCGTTTCAAGCCTCAATGTGAAGCCGCTTTCCCAACAGTCGTGACGTTGTTGCCACGCCGGTACGGTAGACACCAGACGCAACCAAAATGACAGTAGAAATAGGGCTCACCCTTCAATTTATCAAAATTATTAGTTCAGGGATTTAATTTCAAGTTTTTTTTTTTTTTTGATGAGATAGAGAGAAAGTGAAGTTTGATCTAAACCATAAAAAAGGCTACAGTATTTATGTTGCAGTTTTTTTTACAACACCTAATCCTAATTCTTAGTTCAGATATTGAGGATCTTTGATGCCTTGGCTTTGGCTTTGGGTGATAAAGCACGATAAAATGAACTGTTTTTTTTTTTTTTTGTCTAAAAGACAAAAATGATCATATTTTTATTTTTAATAAGGCGCAATTAACACATCGTGCAGGTGCTAAAGAGTCTCGACTTTGCAATCTTCAAACCTTAACTTTTTGATGNGAGTAGTGATTAGTAAAAGCCCAGGCTGAAATGAACAGTATTTCAGCCTGTGCTGGATGAGTTTAAAAAAGGATTTTTTTTTTTTAATACATGATATTCACAAAATACTATTCATGTGTCTGGGTTGAAATTCTGTTTATTTTAGCCTAAGTTTATGTTTATATTTACCGTTTAGTTATATATGAGTAGCGATTTTTGCTTTTAACAATATTTTTGGTACTTACTAAAAATAAATATTTGTAAGGTTTTTTTTTTTTTAAATTCAAAATATTTGTTAGGTTGATTGTGCCCTAGTTTTACTCTTTCAAGTTCTTTATTCTGATGTATAATAGTGGGGCATTCCATGGAAGACGTACATTTTTTTGTAAATTATTTTTACAAGTACAGAAGTTTGATGACGAATCATTCACATGGATCTCTCTCTCTCTCTCTAAATGGAGGAAGTTTCCCATTTTGTTTATTTGCAACTATCATTGTACTTTTGCTTGGCACTATCATGTCGGCTGTCGTTCCCCCTTAATCTGAACTTGAGCCATGTGTCCTGCTGTGCTGTCGGAGAATGATACTTTCGTTTCAAGCCTCAATGTGAAGCTGCTTTCCCAACAGTCGTGATGTTGTTGCCACGCCGGTACGGTGATAGACGAAAATGCAGTGTAGACACCAGACGCAGCCAAAATGACAGTAGAAATAGGGCTCATCCTTCAATTTATCAAACTTATTAAGTTCAGGGATTTAATTTCAAGTTTTTTTTTTTTTTAAATGAGATAGAGAGAAAGTGAAGTTTGATCTAAACCATAAAAAAGGCTACAGTACTTATGTTGTAGTGTTTTTTACAGCACCTAATCATAATTCTTAGTTATATTGAGGATCTTTGATGCCTTGGCTTTGGCTTTGGGTGATAAAGCACGATAAAATGAACTTTTTTCTTTTTTTTCTAAAAGACAAAAATGATCATATTTTTATTTTTAATAAGGCGCAATAAACACATCCAGCGAGTGCTAAAGAGTCTCGACTTTGCAATCTTCAAACCTTAACTTTTTGATGTTACTATTTTTTTTTTTAAAAAAATGGATATTATAGTTCTGCAATAAAAGTTAAACTAAATTAACATTTTGTTATGGTTATTTTTTAAGAGAAATGCTAGGTCTCATTCTCCACATTATCTTTTGCCCATCTCCCCATGTTATTCTAAATTAAAAATTGAATGGCAAGATGGTGAAGAGATGAAAAAGATCCTCTCCATTTCAAAGGAAATGGAGAGGATCCGGTTAGTTGCTTTTGAATAGCAAAAGTGTAATAAAAAAAAATTACGACACATTTGCTACTCAAAAGCAACCAACCAAATACTCTCCATCTCCTTTGAAATGGAGAGGATTCAGGTCTTGAAGAGATGGGCTCAAGAATGAGCTCAAGCATCACCCATCTTTTAATGCTATTATTTATTTGGTTTGATTACCACCATTTGTAAAAATTTTATATAAAAGTGAATAATTATTTTATTCCACAAAAAACAGAAATGAACATGTTTTATTTGCTTATAGAACTATTTTATTTTACAAAAAATGAAAAATGATCAGGTTTTATTTGGTTCTATATGAAAAATAAAGAAAATAAATCAAATAATATAGACAATTTATATATTGAGAATTGAAAGAAAAACTACGGTTTATATATAGTTTTTATTAATTGTAATTTTTCGATTTTTAACTACTTTTGTATCAAATAGTCTTATGTACTTGAAGAGAGAACCGTAAGAATATCTTGAAAAGCATAAATAATTCTCAGAATCTCATATTTCCAAAAATTTTATCATATTTTTAATCATTTCCAAACGTGAGTTTAATTATATTTTTAAGAACTCAAATTATGAGGCATCACATTCCTACAAATGTAAATATTCAAAAAAAAATGTTAGATTTTTTTTTGAACCAAACGCCGTGCAGGGTGTTCAGACTGTTTGACCATTCCAAACAAATTGAATAATAATCGGGTCATTTTAAATATTAAAGATTATTCTAAAAAGGTTTTTACACAAATAAAAATATCGCTACTTTCAAGTTTCAACTCTCTTTTTAAATTTACTTTTGTTCTGTGAGCACTGTAATATTTAATATCTAAAAATCTTAATCTTATTGCAGCAGTCCAGAATGTTGGTTAAGCTTATAATTAATTTGTGAGCACTTTAAATAATATTCACAATCTTATTAATAGGCGGAATCCAAAAGTATTGCGTAATCTCATATAGTTATATATGTTAGCACGAAAACTAAAGCGATTCTCTTCAGCTCCCGCGGGACCCCTGACTCATGCCCACTATAAATTAAAAAAACAAAAAAATCCCTAATTTCAAAGTCGTTAACTCCTTATTATTTGGAATTTCAAAATTTTTGCGCGCACACACAAAAACCCTAAGCTAGATTGCACGTTTTCGAGGTGGCGGATTCTCCGGCGACTCTCCGATCGTCGTCGATCTACGGTGAGTATTTTCTACAAAAAAAAGAAAAGTCATTTTCTCAAATTGATTTAAAAATGAAAAGGAACAGGGTTCTTTATTGTGATCCGTTCTCGATGAAATTGTCAAGAATTTATTACTCGTTTGGTTGCTGAGAAAGCGATGTAAAACAAAATTAAATAATTTGTTTTCGAAATAAATTATTAACTTCCTCCCAAATGAGGTAAATTGTGTATTTCTCTGTCAAGTGTTTTTTTTTTAAAAAAAAAAAATCGTGAATTTTGTTTGTTGGTACCCAGATGATGAGCAGAAAAACCAGCAGCAGCTGCGCTATATGTGAGTGTTCAAATCACGCTTCTATTTGCTCCGTTTGTGTCAATTTCAGGTAATTGGTCCTGAACTTTACACTGATTTTCTGAATTGCTCATCCGTAACATGTGTAGTTGTGGCGCATAATCATTGAATTTATGTGTCTCTAGGTATATGAAACTTTCCTGTGGTTTGATTTATTATGCCTATGGATTGTTTTCAAATGGATGCTTTCGTGGATTAAGCTTATACCAATATGGGATCATTTACAGGACTGCCTGAGTTTGTCCTGTTGGTTTGACTTATTTTGTCTTGCTTCCATTGGGTTATGCTTGCTTACTACGCTCCAGACAGCATACACACAGACACACACAGCCAACCCCCTATGTATGTATATGGTGACCGATTATCTTTTATGATGTGCCTTTTTTTTTGCAGATTAAATGAGTACCGCAGTTTGTTAAAATCATTGAAGAGTCGCCGGGATTTCTTGTATGCAAGATTGAGTGAAGTGCTTGTAGCAAAGGTTTGATAACTTTGATTTATGCCTTGTGAACGCTCTTTCTGTTACCTTGTTTCTTTTTGTTTTTGCTTGATTGTCAACGGTTCATATCTGCAAGTACTTAAAAAATTTGTCATTGCTACTAATAAGCTCTTGCTCAAATGACACCTCCTCCCCTTGTAAAAACAAGGTGGTGGGTGATGTTATGGGTTCAAAACCCATTGGGCCCGTGGGCAACTTGTCAATCTGGAACAAAAAAATAAACCAAGTCATTGGTGCTTGGGAAGCAACACTATTATATGTTTTGTTCACTCTTTTAAAGTATGAAAATGTCTATGGAAGCAAATCCTTGGCAAGGAAACAAAAAGAAATCTTAGAAACTATTGACAATCTCTAGGCTGGGCTTTATTACAAAAGTGTCCATCCTGAGAAAAACCAAAAGTAATTTTTTGTGTGGCACTAGCTAAAGATTATGATTTTGCAACTGTGTATCAAACGATCCATGGTTCTTAAAGTAAATCAGAAAGTCATATTTAAAACAGATTCAATTATTGTCTCCTTATAAAATATTGCCTCCATCGAACGTTCCATGATGGGCACTGGACAGTGAAACTGAAAATGCCAAAATTAGAAGCTACACCACAGAGCATCAAAACCAATTCCTCCATGGTTGTGTTATAAAAAGCTTCAAAGTCATGATGCTAAGGAACTGTGAATGAAAAGATGATTAACTGTACCGATTTAAAGTTCCATTTTGACAGATAAGTTGGTTGTACAAGACGCAATAGCCATAATTCTGATCAAAATGATGGTAATAAATGAAAACAAGGTCACTTGTTCAATTCATTAAATAGCCTATATCAAATACATGTTAGTAAAGCGAATAGAATGGTTTTTTGGGTCATTTTCAAGTGCAGTAAAAAGTCAATGGGATGATCCAATTTCACTTCTAATATACTTGTGTGGATGTCTTTTCTTCTGTTCTTTCACCAATAATTTTGGTACTTTCTCTTTTATGTTTCTTCTGTATTTGCTTAATTCCATCCTGGCTGCTGTTGTTATCATACTATTGTCAGTATTATGTAAAAGTGATTCAAACTTTGTGTTTAAGGCATCTCAAATTTTTATATTTCTCTTTAATGAATTGTATGTAATATTTACTAGGGGAAGGCAGATGATCAAATGAATTGGAGAGTGCTTCACAGTGATAAGCTTGCAAAGTTGAAGGAGAAGCTCCGTCGTAATAAACAACAATTTGTACAAGGTTGGCTGCCTGCTGAAAATTGTTCACGTTTCACTTTATAAACCTCTTAGACTAATGCTTACTCTTACAGGGAAGACTAAGATTGAGAGGGTGTCCTATGATATAAAAGTAAAATACGGGATGCTTGAATCAGCCCGTTCTACGGTATTACATATTTTTTTAAATTAATCTGATTTTTTTTCTTGTAGTAGTAGTCACGCTGTAAGTTGAATTATTTCATCACTATTACTAGTTCGCTTGTGTTTTTCTGTCAGCATAAATGAATATGTTTTATGCATTCTATTTTTGCAGTTGACAAAGCATCGTGTGGAACAACTGGATAAGTTCTATCCTAACCTAATTTCCACTCAGACGTTAGGGCATGTGAGTGGTGATATCCTTATTCCTTTTGGATGTTGATGCTTGTTTTGTGCGTTAATTAATGAATGGGGTACTTACCTCACAAAATTACTGTATTTTTGGCTTATCAGAAGCTTTGCTAAATGAATATATTTTAATCTGATTTTAATCTTTTTCCACCTAGTATTTTGTTCTTCTCTTCTACATTAATGTCTTTTCTTCATCTGAAAACCACTGTTGATGCTCAATGCTGCAGATGGCAATCACAGCAGAACGTCTTCATAAACAGCCTGTGGTCATAAAACAAATATGCAAATTGTTCCCCCTACGTCGGGTAAGCAGTTCAAAGTAAATGCATCTTGATTTATGCAAGTCAGTTGTTAATTTTGATGAACTCAATTATCAAACATGCTTTGTTATAACCCCATTTTAAATGTGGACAATTTTGTCATCCCCCCACCCCGGGAAAGAAATCATTTTTGTTGAAATACTCAATTACAGTTATTTCATAAATAACTATTTACTACAATTAGCATTTACAATATGTCAACATTGTTTAGGCCAATAGCTCAGAACTTATTTTGCAATTCCAAGCTTCCCATCTTTTTTTTGATAAGTAATTCCAAGCTTCCCATCTTATATGATAAAAGAAAGAAAAGCAATTTCAAGCTTCCATTCTATTGTGAGTCAAGACCCAAAATGTCAGTTTGTGTTTAGGAGCAGAGGACAAGTTTTTGATGCACCTTGCTTAGCATGATATATGCCTCAAGGCTAGTATGTCTGAACTTTACTTTTTTTCCCCTCTCTATAATAACATTGAGATGACAAAGGCATAAACAGCACTTAGACATTTTGGGCCTTACAGCATGTATAGGTAATGATACATGGTTATCATATAATCAGAAATTGGATAAAATGGGAGCATGAAAATGATTTAACATGGTTTTGAAATAACATTGCTTCTCAAGTGTTCAACATTCAAGGAGCTTTAGGGTCCCAACAACTTGTGGCAGTGGTCATTATTCAAGGTGCTTGTTTTAGAAGCCTTGGCTCGTGAGACATATTACCTAGTAAAGCTGTCACTTGACCTTTTAAGCCTAAAGCAATTTTGTTATTGCCTTGCCTATGAAGCCTGCCAGGTTGAGCCTTGGGTGCCGTTTCTAATAAACTAAGTGCATGTCCTTTGTAGAGCCTTAAACTTTCATTGTTGTTATTTTGAAACATCAGTTAGAAGCATAGAATTTTAAGCAATTTACATTGTAAATGGTGCAGTTAGAAGTTTAATGTAGAGAAAAATGCTTTGGGAAGTGACTGTAAAATCGTAGGAGAGAAACATCCCTGTAAAAGCAAGAAAATAAAGGAAAGTAATAATTGTTTGTTTTCATGGTCCATGTTTATTCTAAAATGATATCATTTCCCAATGTAGTTTTGTTCTGATTTATGTTATGAAACATGAGATGATGCATTGTTCCATCATTACTTTCATCAAACGTGTGCTTAAAGGTGAGTCCCCGTGCCATTGGTGTTTTCTCTTATCTAGGCATATCCTTTATATGTTTTAGGTGATCATAGATGGCGAAAGAAAAGATGGGTCTACTGGTCAATATGATCAAATCTGCAATGCACGCTTACCAGGAGGACTTGATCCTCACTCTGTTCCATCGGAAGAGCTTGCTGCATCTTTGGGGTAATTTTTCTTTTTGGAGGTTATATATGCATGTATGTTTAGAAGCAGTTTTTTGGGGCCACAATGAATATTTTAGGATCACTATATTCTCCTCCCAAGTTTCTTTTGTGCACTCATCTATTGGGATTGATATAATATGGATCCTGCAATTACAGTTACATGGTGCAACTTCTAAATCTTGTTGCTCAGAACTTGGCTGCCCCAGTGCTTCATAACACTGGTTTTGCGGTAAGCACTAATTTACCTTTTATATAATGGTTTAGAATTGTTTTACTTGACAAACAATGACTTTGATTTCTTTAAATTTTCTAAGCCTTTCTAGGTGATTGAAGTTTACGGTGGAAAATAGAGATGATGAGTTGCGTTTTTTTTTTTTAAAAAAAAATCAAATTGCTTTTACTTATAAAAAAACAATATTGAAGTGTTTCTAAAAAAAATTTCTGATAGTATTTTAATTGTTTTTAATATTTAGGTTCGACATGCTTTCATTACTATTGTTAATAAATTTTGGTTCAATTATATAGCTCAGATTTTAGGGACAATTTGCATGTTGCTGAAAATGTTAGAAAACATATAAAGCTTGCCATTTATCTTCAGGTTTTCATTCGTACTCATTTTTAGATGCAATTGGTTAACCTCATACTGGCCTGTCAACTAGTTTACATGCTCACCCTTCTATCCTTGTATGAAATTTTGTTAATGAAAGTATTTAGAATTCTACATATCTATTTTTTCTCTTAGAACCGGTATAAAAACAATTTTCTTTTGAACTTCCAAAAGCTCCAGTAGTTTCCCACTGGTTGTCTATAGACCCTTTATACGGTGCTTTTTCTTTAGGAGGGACATCTAAAGCTTAAAAAATCAATGGACATGCATTTCATGTTGTATATGTGGATTCTCCATAATTATATTTCTCTGATGTTGTATTTGTATTATGATTTTACTTCAGGGTTCTTGCTCTCGAATATGGCAAAGAGATTCTTATTGGGATGCACGGCCATCTTCTAGAAGGTACTTTTGACTTGAAAATTATTTGATGTCTTACTTGGGTGTATCAGCTTGTTGAACTAAATATGATTTCTCCTATGCAGCTACGAATATCCCCTTTTTATACCACGCCAAAATTATTGCTCCAGTAGTGGGGAAAATTCGTGGTCTGACAGAAGCTCAAATAATTTTGGTGTTGCTTCAATGGAATCTGAGAGGAAGCCACGCCTGGATTCTTCTGGAAGTAGTAGCTTTAATTATTCTTCTGCTTCTCTACATTCGGTTGAAACACACAAGGACTTACAGAAAGGGATTTCACTTCTCAAGAAAAGTGTGGCATGCATGACAGCATACTGTTTTAACTCGTTATGTTTGGATGTCCCTTCTGAGGCATCTACTTTTGAAGCATTTGGAAAGTTATTGGCCAAACTATCTTCGACCAAGGAAGTTCGGTCTGTTTTCTCTGGCAAAATGGCTTGTTCAAGGTACATTATCCCACGTTTGGCTGTCATCATTTCAGTTCTACTATGTAAAATCATAAGAACAATAGGTCTTAATAAGTTTTTGGAAAATACCTGAGTTCTGAAAGAGTATATCCTTAGAAAGAAATCATCTCGAAATATCTGACTTGTACATCCTATCTGTAGATTCAGGCTATACCATAAATGCCTCATAATATGCAAATGAGCCATATGGCTAGTACAATGAGAAGAGGATTACATATTGGAATGATTTAGGTGTTACATATTCTTTTCCCTAAAAGGTTTCGTGCTTGGAGTGACTGGAAATGACACCATCCATTCTTCCTATTAGCAAACCTATCTCTTATGTTTGGTAACATTTCAGGAGATGCTTTTATGAAATTAATTTAGAATAAGTACACAATTATTCGTAACAATGCACGTCAAAAGTATTAGAGTTCCTTGCAACCAAGAATGTAAATAAGGGAGTGATTGACAGAAGGTATACATCAGATGAACTCCTTTACAAAAATACAATTTCAAGCCTTACCATTTACTTGCATGTTGAAAATGTTGGTATTGGAATTTTTTTGAAGTTGGAAGAGTTGAGTCATAGAATCTGCATCATGAAGAAAGCGTGACAACATCTCCTTAGATCACAGAACTTTTTATTTGGCCTTTTAAGATGGTGGACCACTGCAATCTGGTATGTAGATTTTGGACTCAGTTTTAGCAGGTTTGGTTGAGATTTAAATGGGCTTTTCATTTTTTTTTTAATATTTTAGAAGAAATTAATTGAGTGCATGTTTCTTGTTGTTACTTCTACATGTGTCAATCTTTCTTTCAGCAATTGAAATTTGCCAATAGAATAGGTATATAAAAACCTGGATGCTGGGGTTTCCAAAGAATTTGTTCTGCTAAAGGCTTTTACTCTTTTGCCCTTGTAAGTTTAAAATTTATGTTGATGATTGGAGGAGTTAGCACCATTTGTGCCTTTTATTAACATGTCATCATCTATGATAAAAATTCATTTATTAATCATATACTTGTAATACCAACTATATATAAAGGTTTTCTCTTTTGTGCATGACATTTGCTGTTTAAATTTTCAGGTCGTGTAAACAAGTTGAACAATTGAACAAATCTGTATGGAATGTGAATTCTGCCATTTCCTCAACCACTCTATTTGAAAGTGCTCATACACTGCCTACCATGGTATAAGTCTGGGACTCTCAATTTTAGTGCATTTTTACCCTGTTCTTTCTTTTGTTCACTACCCCCATTACGCAGTGGCCCCCTCCCACCTGACCTGTCCACAGGCCTGAGAGGGATTGGATGGGGGGAAAATTAAGGTAGCTATGGTTGTAAAGTATCATTTCTCGGCTTTTGCTATGTGCTGAAAAATGGACTTAATAACAAGAAACATGCTACCTTTCCATCTCTCATCCACCTTTTTTTTTTAAACCAACCATTGGATCTTATTAGGACTTACATGTAGATCTTACAATTTCAATGGTAGATTTGAAAAAAAATATGGATGGAGATAAATGGGAGATGAACGGGAGATGGAAAGATAACATTTCTCTAATACCAATCCCCTCATATGGCGATCAAGATATATAGTTTCGGTTCAAAGTGCCATTTTACTTTATGTTCATTCAGTTTCTTTTGCCTTGCAGAAAAACATTTCTGAAATGTTTCCAAATTCTGCTGCCAGTTTTCTTTATGCCACTCAGTTATCTGACGTTGGAAAGAATGAATGCCTCATTGAAGAATGGGATATTGTGGAGCATCCCACTTTTCCTCCTCCACCATCACAAACTGAGGATGTTGAGCATTGGACTCGAGCCATGTTCATTGATGCTACAAAGAAATGATCTGGTTCTGGTCCTATAACATTCTTCTACTTTTTTGTAAGTTGCCATTCTAACAATTATTTACTCTGACAAATGGTGCTCAACTGTCGTGAATGTCTCCTTTCTCCAACACCAATCTGGACACCTACAGAAAAGTCAACCTTAATCCACCTCAACTGCATTCTGCAGAACTTCTTGCAAAAAGAATTTCAATTTCTTTTGTACATAAGTTTTACTTGCAATGGGTACACTCACAAACACATATCTTGGAATATCTGAAGCTGGCCATCTGTGTAAACCTCATGCCTTTATGTTTAGAAATCATAGAGTAATTCCAAAAATAACCAATAGAAAACTCTTGTTCCTATTCATTCCCCGGGATGAGTTTTCTCAGTTATAAATATGGATGGAAAACTGGCTTTGGAGAGTGTGGGAGAGTAGAGATTCCTCATTTGTTCAAGTATAAGACTCAAATTTGGTGAAGGGTGATATGCTGTATAACTTTATAAGCTTAAAAGATCTTGTTTCCTTTATTTCAAAGAATGCTATCATTGGTCATCTTCTGTAGAAAATGTGTCTGCCACAACTGGAATGCTTTGAAAAGACATGATGAATAGAAAGCAAAGTCAATTCCCTGTTTCTCTTGGTTTAGTTTGTTGTAGTGTCTATGTATTTCTTTTTTCAATCATGAATTGTGGTGATTATTTCGATGCCTCATCAGAGTATAGACATGGTTGAATGCTGATGTGGGTTTGTACTTGTTCACATGGTTCAAATTTGTTCTTAGTTCTTTTCTATTCCTTTCCTTTGTTTTGGCTACCAAATACGAACTTTATTTAGCTTCTTCTTTTTTTTTTGGGGGGGGATTTGAAAATTTGGTTCTCTTTTTTTTTGGTGTTTTTAACTTGATAGGTTGATGGAAGATGCTCAACAAGAGATGAAGATGGCATGGAAAATCAACATGTAAAACTTCTGAAACACATTGTGTAAATAGAGAGATTCTCAAAAAATTGTGTATATAATTTTAAGGAAGAAATCTAAAGGGTACTTATTGGTATATGTTCAATTAGTTTTATTTGATTAAATAATATAAAGAAGATGGACGGTTTACGCTTCCTGCAATGAAATTGATTCATTAATTTCTCATCCTTGAGAAGTGGAAAGAATAGAGGGTTTTAAGTTCTAACATATTAATTTCTCTAGGTTATGGATGAGCTTGATTACATGATTCAATCTTCCAAACAGCTTCCAAATAATGTCACATTTCCAAACATCCTGAGGTTCAATATCTATTGTTTCTTGTGGTTTTGTTAGGATCTATGATGTTTGGTTCTCACTTTTGGTTTAACGCAAACACAATTTTTTTTTTTTTTGTTAGATAGATTTAATCAGTTCATCCAATTGAAGTATAAATTTTGAACTGTAATAAAGGGGAAGGATTTACTTCTATGATGATGTCGTAGTGGCCAATGGAACTTGGCTAACATTTGAGTTTTTGTGCGTTTGGAGTGATTACTTTAAATTGGCCTAGTTGGTGTTATTTAGGGTTATAATCGAGCTTTGTTGAGCAAAGTATCATATGTTCAAAGTTTGGTTATTCAATTAACATATTTATTCTTTGTATAGAGTAAGTCTTGTCATTGCCTATATTTTTTCGTATATTTATGCTAATAATTAGTTACTTAATTATTATTAAGATTTTATCATTTGAATTAATTAATTAAAACAGAGTTAATTATTCTTTCAACAAAATTCTACTCTATAATCATTCTTTTAACAAAACAGAGAGTTACATTGATCATTCCCAATTAAGATCAGGTGAAAACCAAAGTATTGTTTTATCCAGTTGTGCCCTGAAAATTATTGTTATTTTTTATTTTTCAGTTGTTGGAGCAATATGATATGAAGTGGAAAAATGATTGGTCTGAAGTTCACATCAAACATTAAAGAGTTATTCTAGAGTAAGATTAGAAAATAAACAGGCCCAGAAGACCAATATCCTCCATTCAAACTTCATGTTTTCAAAGCTAAAACCCAATAACTACCCCCGTCGCTCCTACTTGGGAGAGCTATGTTGCATAGTTGAAACAAGAACATAAACCCTCAATTTCTTCTTTACTTCTTCCTCTTCTTTGGGGGCTGGAGGGCCTCTTCTTCTTCATCCTCATCCGCATCCTCTGGCTCTACTTCCACAACCTCTTCTTCTTCATCCTCATCCTCAGCTTCATCATCATCGTCCTCGTCTTCTTCCTTATTTTCTTCACCTTCCTCCTTATCATCATCGTCCTCGTCATCATCATTATTATGGTCATTTCCGTTTTCGTCATCTTCTCTGTCTGCATTCTCTTCCCCAGCTCCACCAGCCTGTCCTTCGAGCCCCTTTTTAGAATTGTCGCCATTGCCGTTGGGATTCTGTCCGCCGCCTCCCTCTTCAGAAGACAGCTCCTCCTCACCTTCTCCAAAGACACCATCCCCATCACCTCCATCATCGCCACCATCCCCATCCTCACCATCTTCCCCACCATCAACTGCCTTGAAGTGACACTTAGAACTGTCACAATCGCTTTCACTTTTGGGTCTAGAAGTTAGTAACAGTGCAAGAGGACCCTGAGATAAGAAAAGGGTAAGGAAATCCATATATATTATAATGAAGCACAACAACATCGGATACAGCATGTGATGCTACACAAACCAAGTGAATTACTAAGGTATAATATTTTAATTACTAATTTACTAGGTCAGACATGGATCCACAAATACCCTGTGGAACAAAGTATGCCTGTTTTCAGAGTTTCACGATCGTGACTCACATCTTGCTAGCGAAATTGTAGTTATGGTACCCGTAGGTTTTTGTCTGATTTTGATTTAGTCTTAAACTGCATCAACTTTAAAATTCTGACCATTCATTTAATTTGAAATTGAGAGGATTCTTACAATTATCACCTTTGTATACTGACCTTTAAACATTTTTCAAACATGGTCCATAAAATTATCATTACTGCACTTACAAACAAAACCCCATCCAATATTCGAATATTTGCCTCAAAAAATAAATCCAATGAATCGATTAGAATGCTAGTACAGACAAACGAACAAAAAAAAATCTCCCAATAAAAAACATAAACAAAAAAAGAAGAAGATTTTTTCAGCTTTGACTTTTCAATTAGGATTAAAATTATTTTTTAGTATTTGGATTTGTTCGAAGAGGGACCGGCAAGAACCCACCGGAATCCAGTGACTTCCACGACCAAACCTATGTTTCTCTTTCAGTTCCGAACATACAAGCCTAAAAAACCATAACTTTTAACATTTTCTTTTTCTTTTTTTTGGTTAATTCTCGCTTAGGGCTGATTTAAGATGTAATTAAAGCGTCATTAAGAGAGGAAATTGAACTCACTTGAGACATAAGCAAAGCTGAGGTAAGCAGAGTAACAGCCACAGTTTCGCAGGCGCACGTTAGCAACAAACCCTGGTTAACGTTAACCACAGCGTCAACGAAGCTCCTTTTGGTCTCCATTTGTACGGACGCCCTGGTCCTGCGAACAAACAAAATCACGCACCAACCATCAGATCTGTTCCCCGGTACGGCCCCACCGTTGGATCTCCCAATCAAAGTACACAAAATACAAGACAAAAGCTAAGCTGAAGTCGGAGTCTCAGAAAATTGAGAAAAATATCAAAAAGAAGGTGCAAATATATTAATTTTATCCCCAGATCTAGGAGCAAATAAATAAATGAATAAAGTTTTTCATAAATGAGAAAATAATAAAAATGCAGGAGAATAATAATAATACTAATAATAATAAGACAAAAAAAAAATAAAAAATAAAACTATCGTACGGACAGAAACAACCTGAAGAGTTTTAAGGCAAAGGTACCTGAAAAGAACAAGAACTCAGGAAGATTTTCCGGGAAAATGGAAAGGAAAAGAACGAGGAAGCTGACAATCAATGAGAAAGGTAGATAAAAAAAAGAAAAGTGAGAGAGAAAAAAAAACAAGCGTACAGAATTGAAGGTGAAACAATAATATGCAAAGCAAAAAGGGCCAAAAAGGAATCGAATGCTCGCAAACGTTACGAGTTACGAAGAAAAGCGTACCCGTGGATTTCCGAAGCGCAGTGAAAGCAGCAGAGAGTGAGAGTAAAAGTGTCGGTCAGTATTCGAAACCCCAATGGGCAGCCACAGTACTGTGCTTAGCCTGCCCGATATAATAGTAGAAAGAGAGAGAGAGAGAGAGAGAAGAAGAGAAAAAAGACGAAATTGACTAAAAAAGTCTGGAAATGGAGATGGAATCAATTCCAGAATATATAATCGCCGCTTTAAACGTTTTAACCTAACCATTTTTTATTTGAGAATTCTAATAATAAGCCCCAACTTGATTCATATTCTTTTCTTCTTCAACACAGCTGTCTCTCTGTCTTTTTTTGTGTCCTTGGCTCCAAATTCACCTTCTTTCTACATTTTACAGAACGTTATCCTCTTTTTTTGGAGGGGAACAGAACGTTATCCTAAGTATTAATTTAAGTACAATCTATTTACAAAACAATAAATAAAAAAAAAATTTTAAGTACAATCTGAATGATGGACTTATTTGGTTTTATTACTCAATAAAAACAACGAACTATTTTGAGAAAGAATCTGTACCACCAGGACAGAACTATGTTATGCCCTAGGCGGGCCCATAAAGAAATTAAAATTCGGTTTGCAGCTTTTAAAGTATTCTTATCCGGTTTTGTTTGTAAATTTTTTTTTATTTTAAAAAGTTAAAATTGATTTTAAACTCTTTTATTGATTTTATTTGACTCTTTACTTTTTTTTTTAAAAAAAAAACAGAAAACAGGAAATAGCCTTTTATTAGTAAAGAGCCATTTTACTTCTTACCTTTTTTTTCTTTTTTTTTAATAAAATATTAATTTTTTTCTAACTTTTTGTTTTCTCAATTTTCTTTATTTTTTGCTTTATTTTTTTTTTTTCTTTCTCTTTGATTGAGGTTGAATGCGAAGAATTTGATTGAGGTTAATATTATATTTAAATGAAAAAGTCAAGGTGAATTCTTAATTTAGGGAGCTGAATGTAGATGTTTAGAAAAAAGTGACTCTCTACAATAGAAAAAAGTAATTTTATCCTCAAAATAAAAAGTCAAATGAAAATGCTCTTACTAATGAGGGTAAATTTTTTTTTAAATTTTTTTTTTTTCGCTGATCCTCCCAAAATTATATGCGTATAAAACACGCATTAACCCAACCCTTAAATTTATTTCATAAGTAACTCCTGTGTTTTGAGTTTATATGCGTTTCAGAGCAAGCCCAATACCATCGAGGCGACACTGTGTTTTGAGTTTTTATTTTTTATTTTTTTTGTCCTTCAATTTTTTTAATACATAAATTTGTTAATAAAAAATATACATGAAAATGACATTTTTAAGTTGTTAATATAGCAATTTGCTATGTAAAATATAAAGTCAGTTTGTTGTAGTGAAAATGATAATAAGATATTTGTAATGATAGGTTTGATTTCCCATTTCGCACAAAAGTTAGAAGAATTTCAATGATATTCATGAGAGTCATAAATGCAATTAAATCATGTACAAAATCCACCTAAAGATAGCTCCAATTTAATTAGAGTTAATTAAAAAGTAGGTTGGGATTAACCAATCAGCACTTGGGGGGGGGGGGGGGGTAGGTTTCAATTATTCTTCTGCCTCGTCCAATTGTTTGTGTCGCATCTCCACCAATCTCCATATTGTACTACATAAAGGCCAAAAAAAAAAAAAGAAGAAGAAGAGAAAGGCAAAATTTCAGAAAATGGTAGATTGTGGGTATTTTTGTCATTTTAAGTTGTGGATGGAAGACATTGCAACCCCAAAAATAAATTAGAAGGAACATTATAAAAATTGAAACATTAAAAAAAATATTGAAAATAAAATAACAATTAGAGTAAGATAAATGTAGCTAGTTTCTCATATATTTTTGGTGCTATTCTTAATATGGGGAAGCATGGTTCAACCACTAAATATGGTGAGGAATTGAATATGTGGGGACTCTTACGAATCAACTTGATTACTTGAGGATCTCAGCATTAGATTTGGGATTCAAGTCAGCTGATAGACAAATTAGAGCCTCTAGCTTATATTGCAGGACTAAAGTTTTTTAGGAGAATAATAAAATTTGAGCTTCAATGTTGAACGTACTGATCTGTTTATAAATAATAATAATAATAAATAAATAAATGCCTCAAGGCTAGTATGGGTGTGCTGAATCACGGTGTGGAAGCCATGGCCCAGCCATCCGATTTCCCTTCCGACTTAACACCCAGCCAGACCATTGTGGGTATCCTGGGTTTAATCTCTCGCGCTGATGCAAATCATACGGTGCTCGAGCTGCCGATTTCAGTGAAGCTCTTTGTCAAACACATTGACTACAAATCTCAAGTAATTCATTTATATTATCCACATCATTGCTTCCCAAGGCAGCTTCGGGGACTCGATTTATCTTCCTCGCCTTTCTTGTTCAAAGGATATATGTCCCCCACACTAGACTGGGCCTTATTCAATTGTTCCCCAAGAGAAGATATGGGGGACTCTCCGATCTCTTGTCTTAGTGGTCCTACCTACCAAGTTTATGACGTCTATTCTGAAAATGAAATCACGGCGTCCCTCATGCATTGTACAAAGATGTATACTCTTCGATCGATTCCACATGAGATAATAGAGTCTGATGATAAAATTCTTGAATTGGAGTGGTCCGCTCCAGCGTGCAGACATTGTGAAGCGAAAGGGAAGAGATGTATTGTAAGGGTCGTATCCAGAGGATAAGGAGACCTAATCCAAAGTATGCAGATTAGCACTATTAGCAAGGGGGGGATAAAACTTATCTTATCTTATTAGTTTAAACTTGTTTATCTTCTGTTATCTTATCTTGAGGTGTTGGCTGTGTTTAGCAACACTTAGAGATGTTTATCTATCAAGCAGCAGTAGAATATCTATTAGGAGTGTTATCTATATAATAAGGTCAGTAGACTATGTAAAGGTCATTGAATTATTCTAAACAATACCTTGTGTGTACGGTGATTCCTACCTAGTGGAACGTTATCAATAATAATCCCCTTTCCATTTCTATCTTCACTCCCAAATCATCTTTCGCTTCCATAGAACCCTATCAACCTGGTATCAAAGCAATGACGACCCAAAAGGACCGTATTGAAAAGCTGGAAATTGACGTCCATGATATCAAGACCTCCTTGCAGAATTTGGACAAATCTGTGAAAGACAGCTTTGCGCAATCATTGAAGGAAGCTTTGGAAACCATTTCCAAAACTCACGGTGCTACTTCGCATCATCATGAAAAAGACTCGAAGGACTCGAGCTCCTCTTCGAAGCATAGTCACAATCGTGACAACCGAGATGATCACCAAAACCTGAATCCTACTCGACCCATGAAGATGACTTTTCCTCGGTTTTCCGACGACGACCCTAGTGAGTGGTTGGATCGGGTTACTCAATTTTTTGGGTATCAACAAACGGCAGAGGATCAAAAGGTGACATTGGCTGCATTTTATTTGGAAGGCGAGGCAAATCAGTGGTGGCAGTGGCTCCAGAAGGTTTATCAGACCGATGCCCAACTGGTGACTTGGGATATTTTTGAGCAGGAACTGCTGGTCCGTTTTGGGCCAACCGAATATGAGTATTTCGACGAAGCTCTTTCCCACATCACGCAGCGGGGAACCCTGCGTGACTATCAAACGGAATTCGAACGATTGGCCAATCGTGTGGTAGGCTGGCCACCGAAAGCTTTGATTGGAACTTTTCTGGGGGGATTGAAGGATGAGATTGCAACACCAGTCAAGATGTTTAAACCACGCACTCTCCGAGAAACCATCCACTTTGCCCGAATGCAAGACGACCAGCTCACTCGTACCAAGAAATTTCAATGTGGTGAACATTCCAGATACACGCCACGAAATTCCACGGCTGCCAGCCCAACCAACTTGACCAGTCCAAAACCCACTCCTTCTTTACCGCCCGTAAAGAAACTTTCGTGGGAGGAAATGCAGAAACGACGCGAGAAAGGACTTTGCTTCAATTGCAATGATCGCTTTACCCCGGGTCATCGGTGTGCTGTCAAACAAATCTTCCTCATTGAAGCTGAACCTGAGGGGAGTGAAGAAGGCCCTGCGGATTCCTCACTTGAAGCAGACGAGGCCGATCCCATTGATGACGCCATTCCGCAGATTTCGTTAAGTGCCCTCACTGGGTATACCGGTCCACAAACAATGCGCGTAGAGGCATGGGTGGATCATCGGAAAGTCCTCACCCTCATCGACAGTGGGTCGACACACAATTTTGTAGATCACCGGATAGCTCAGTCCTTGGGTTTGTCCGTCACGCCTATCACAGCCTTCTGGGTGACAGTGGCCAATGGGGAACGTATACCCTGTAGAGACAAACATGACGGTGTACACGTAGTGATTCAAGGTATGGAGTTTATTACCTCCTTATTTTCTCTACCTTTAACTGGGTTGGATATGGTATTGGGTGTCCAGTGGCTTGAGCAACTTGGGCCCGTGGTATGTGATTGGGGCCGGCTATCCATGTCCATCACCAGGGATAATACAACTCATCAAATTGTGGCTCAATCACGGGCTCAAGGGCATGCTGTTGATAATGCCATGTTGATTCGAGAGGTAGCAGGAGGAGCAGAAATATTTGCAATCATGGTCCGACAGACCCAACCTGAGGAACGGCTAGCTATTGCGGAAAATATTCAGCACATTCTTCAGGACTTCTCCCAGGTATTAGAAGACTCCCACGCCTTACCTCCTGTTAGGGAATTTGATCACCGTATTCCGCTCCGGGAGGGAACAGGACCTGTCAATGTACGGCCCTACAGGTATGCCCATTTTCAGAAAAATGAGATTGAACGTCAAGTATCTGACATGTTACTATCCGATTTAATCCGGCCTAGTACAAGCCCATTTTCGTCCCCAATTTTACTTGTCAAGAAGAAAAATGGAACATGGCGATTTTGCACCGATTATAGGGCCCTCAATGCTGTCACCGTTAAGGATCGTTTCCCGATTCCTACCGTCGATGATATGATAGATGAGTTACATGGGTCTAAATATTTTACCAAGCTTGATCTGAGGGCCGGCTATCATCAGATTCGGGTCCATCCCGATGATATTCATAAAACAGCATTTCGGACCCACAGCGGTCACTATGAGTATTTAGTTATGCCTTTTGGCCTATGTAACGCCCCATCCACATTTCAGGCTGCTATGAATGCCATATTTCGTCCTTATTTACGCCAATTTATTTTGGTTTTTTTTTATGATATTCTCATATATAGCCCTGATTGGAAATGACACTTGGCCCATATTCGGATCACTTTTGAGATATTAGCAGCCCACAACTTTGTGGTACAGCCCACAAAATGTGCTTTTGGACAAACGGAGGTTGAGTACTTAGGTCACTTGATTTCCATTGATGGCGTGAAGGTGGATCCTACAAAGATTGAAGCTATGCAAACCTGGCCCATTCCCAACAATATCACGGCACTCCGAGGGTTCTTGGGGCTCACAGGTTATTATCGTAAGTTTGTTAAAAATTACGGTCTTATTGCTAACCCTTTGACTCAATTGTTAAAAAAGGGACAGTTTGGATGGAACCCACAGGCCGCGGCCGCATTTGAAATACTTAAGGAAGCAATGGCTACTACATCGGTCCTTGGCCTTCCCAATTTTTCAGAAATCTTTGTCTTGGAAACTGATGCTTCCGACAAAGGGATCGGGGCTGTCCTTGCCCAAAATGGAAGACCCTTAGCATTTATAAGCAAGGCAATTGGGCCTAAAAAGCGTGGGTGGTCCGTTTACTCAAAGGAAATGTTAGCAATCATGGAAGCTATACGGATGTGGCGC
>FXXK01000275.1:74213-89735 GCA_900184695.1 Betula pendula
GCAAGCCCAACCGATTCCTCTAGTGAGCCCAGCCTTCACACTCTTAGCTCTCCCCAATTCCAATTGTGGGATGATTTGCGACAGGCCAACACGTCAGATCCTTATCTGCTGGATCTTCATCACAAGCTTCTTTCCTAACCAGAGCAGCACCGACATTTACAAAATCGGAATGGCATTCTCTTCTACAAAGACCGAGTTTTGCTCTCCCCATCCTCTGCTCTACGGTCAGTTTTGCTCAAGGAATTCCATTCCAAACTCGGAGGACATTCCGGCATCTTGCGGACTTACCGTCGATTGCGGCAATCCTTCTACTGGGAAGGCATGAAAAACGAAGTTCACGGCTATGTCACGACTTGTGATGTCTGCCAACGCAACAAGAGTGACGCACGTTCACCAGCTGGTCTCATGCAGCCCTTGCCTATTCCAAATCAGGTATGAGAAGATATTTCTCTTGATTTTGTGGATGGGCTTCCTCCTTCTGCAGGGAAAACTTCAGTCATGGTGGTGGTGGATCGCCTCACCAAATATGCCCACTTTGTGTCCCTGATGCATCCTTACACGGCTAAGAAAATTGCCGAGCTTTTTGTCACCAATATTGTGCGTCTTCACGGCATCCCACGAGCTATGGTCAGTGATCGCGACCCAGTTTTTTTAAGCAACTTTTGGAAGGAATTTTTCAAATTGCAGGGTACTCAGTTAAAAACCAGTTCTGCTTACCACCCGCAATCCGACGGCCAAACCGAGGTTGTTAATCCCAATGCTTGGAACAGTACCTACGCTGCCTTTGCAGTCAACACCCGAAACAATGGGAGCGGCATCTTTCTTGGGCTGAATATTGGTACAATACAACGTTTCATTCTTCCCTTGGCACGACCCCATTCCAAGCTTTATACGGTCGTCCCCCACCCACTGTCATTGATTATTTGAGTGGCACTTCCATGGTTGGTGAGGTGGATAAGGATTTATATGAAAGGGATGCACTCCTACACGAGCTGAAACGCAATCTGCAGAATGCCAGTAATCGAATGAAGCAACACGCCGATAAGAAGCGGCGTGATTTTGAACTTGACGTTGGCGATTGGGTGTTTCTCCGACTTCAACCCTACAGGCAGAGCAGTGTCTTTCGCCGTGCCCATCAGAAACTTGCCAGCCGTTTTTTTGGTCCATACCAGGTCCTTGAGCGTATTGGGACAGTCGCATATCGTTTGGCTTTACCGGAGACGGCCAAAATTCACCCAGTATTTCATATTTCTCTCCTTAAGAAGAAAGTGGGCGACCTATCAAAAATCTCGAGTGATCTTCCCCCATTTTCAACCGATACTACACCCCAGCTCCAACCTGCAAAAATCAATGACTACCGTTGGGTAAAACACGGGGATAAGTATATTTCTGAAGCTCTGGTGCAGTGGAAAGAACTACCAGATGCCACCTGGGAAGAAATTGATTGTCTACGCCTCCAATTTCCTATGCTTGACCTTGAGGACAAGGATCATGTCCAACGGGCGGCAGTTGATAAGGGTCGTATCCAGAGGATAAGGAGACCTAATCCAAAGTATGCAGATTAGCACTATTAGCAAGGGGGGGATAAAACTTATCTTATCTTATTAGTTTAAACTTGTTTATCTTCTGTTATCTTATCTTGAGGTGTTGGCTGTGTTTAGCAACACTTAGAGATGTTTATCTATCAAGCAGCAGTAGAATATCTATTAGGAGTGTTATCTATATAATAAGGTCAGTAGACTATGTAAAGGTCATTGAATTATTCTAAACAACACCTTGTGTGTACGGTGATTCCTACCTAGTGGAACGTTATCAATAATAATCCCCTTTCCATTTCTATCTTCACTCCCAAATCATCTTTCGCTTCCATAGAACCCTATCATGTATAAAGAGTAATAGCACCGGATCGGGAACTCAATGCATTTCTTTTTCTAAAGGTATTCTATATATCCAATTAATTCCCCTCCTTTGTAATTAACGCGTGAAAGCCATGTCTTGGTTGCTTAAGCATTTTATTAGGCCATATGGATCAACATACGTGTTAACTTAAAAAGTGCATTAGGGATCTTCACAAAGTGTTTTTATTACATAAAAATCTATGACAAACAAAAATAGGTCCATTAGGTAAAAATACTTAAAAAAAACACTTTCTTAACTTTTTTTATTTTTAAAAAAGTTCAAAACTGCAGTTTGAGAGAAGTTTGAAAATAAGGTTTTTCTTAGAAAGTTTTTTCTAACTTTTTCAATAGACTTTTCCTAAAAACCTTTACTTTTTAACGCAATCACAAACTAGTTCTCTTAAAAGCCCTCAACTTGGACTTAAAGTTTGACAGCTTCAGTAGTAAGAAAAATTTTATGCTAACAATTATTTATTTTTTGAAATATACATTAATGAGAAGCTGATTGTGTTAAATGTTTGGCAGGTGCATTGTCAAAGTCAGCGATTATTGGTGAGTCGTCTATTGGTTATTTGAAATTCTTCTTATTGTGGAGGTGGAAGTTATTGATTCATGAATGTTTATCATGCAGGTTTCATCTTAAGTTCAATTATGATACTTATGATACTATCTATCTTTGCATTCTACCGTTTCTATACTTATGATAAAGTAGAAAAAGAACATAAAGCGAAGATTGAAAAGTTTTTGGAAGATTACAGAAATTTTAAACCCACAAGATACTCGTATGCTGATATTAAAAGGATTACAAACCAATTTATTGACAAGTTAGGCGAAGGAGCATATGGAACAGTATTCAAAGGAAAGTTTCCCAATGAAATTTATGTTGCAGTGAAAATCCTCAACACTTCCAACGGAAATGGTGAAGAATTCGTAAATGAAGTAGGAACAATGGGTAGGATCCATCATGTTAATGTGGTTCGCTTGGTTGGCTTCTGCGCTGATGGATTTAGACGAGCTCTAGTTTATGAGTTTTTACCAAATGATACACTAGAGAAGTTCATATCTTCAATGGCTGCCAAGAATTGTATCCTTAATTGGGATAAGTTGCAAGATATTGCTCTTGGAGTAGCAAAAGGAATTGAATATATTCACCAAGGATGCGACCAACGAATCCTCCATTTTGATATTAAACCTCATAATGTTTTGCTAGACGAGAACTTCAATCCAAAAATTTCTGATTTTGGTCTTGCCAAGTTGTGTTCAAAGGATCAAAATACAGTGTCCATGACCACAGCTAGGGGGACTATGGGTTACATTGCACCTGAAATGTTTTCTAAAAACTTTGGAAATGTGTCTTCTAAAGCAGATGTTTATAGCTTTGGAATATTGTTACTTGAAATAGTTGGAGGAAGGAAAAATGTTGACGTTACAGTTGAGAACACTAGCCAAGTCTACTTTCCAGAATGGATCTACAATCTCTTAGAACAAAAAGAAGACATACGAATCTTTGTTGAGGATGATAGAGATGCTAAAATTGCAAAGAAACTTTCAATTGTGGGACTATGGTGCATCCAATGGCACCCAATTGATCATCCTTCCATGAAAAATGTGGTTCAAATGTTGAAAGGAGAAGGAGATAAACTAACTATGCCTCCCAATCCCTTTGCCTCTATAACCCCATAAAAATTAATGCAAAGATGCTTACAAAACATCTAAACCATGAGTTAGAGGTCATCCCAGAATTAGAATAATTGTTTGCAAATTTGGCTTATGTTGATGATTATATAGGTTGCAACGATCCTGTACTCTTAAAACTTAATAATGTCGTAGATTGTAGTCAATGTTGGCATTTCAAAAATTTCTTGTATCAATGAATGAGCAATTTGAGGATTATAAAAAATCCATTGTAATTTGTTTTTTTCTTTTCAATTGTTAGTTTCTTGGGGGGGGGGGTCGGGGGGGCGTGGGGTCATAAAATCTGAAAGTAAATTTGTTTTTAGTCACACTATAAGCATGTTCGCGTAGGTTGTATTTAGACAATCACTGTTTGTAGTCCTATACTTGACAAATTCTTGAGGTTTTGTTTCAATTAGGTATGAGAACAGGTCCTCCAAGATTTATCACGGCCAAAATATAAAGTAAATTAGAAGGAATCACCCAAAGATGACACGTGATATCATGAATTTCAACAACATTATAAGTGATGTTTAGACCAAATCGACCTTAATACCTGTAAGAAAAAATAAAAAGATATCGAACTTAATAATTGCTCAATCAAGTATCTCATTTAGTTCCCAGGTCTTTGAATTTCTATAAAGCTCGCAATGAGGCCATGTTTCTTCTATAGGAAGCAGACTCGGAATATTATATCATCTCAACTTCATCGATGCAAATGTTGTCGCCAAATTGATTGCCTCGTCTACACGTGATGCATCTGTTCCCTGAAATTGATCCATTCATAACAGAAATTACCAAAAAATTAAGATATGACACCAGCTCAATCAAATGACAAAATGATGAAAGCAAGTTGCAGCAAAGCCTCAAAGAGTATAAAACACAAAATGGATAGATGCCTTTTCCTCACTGAGGCAGATATCAACCGACTTGTAGCAAAAAATAGTGAAGCCATTGTGGGCGTCTTCCTTTGGTTTGTTCTTTGTTTTTCGATTTCATTTTTGTTTTCACTTTAACTTTAGTGTGGGCCCTCTTTGGTTCTTTCTTTTTTGTTTTTAAAACCCCACTCCTCGCTGAAAATCTTATTATTTAAATAAATAACTAATTCCTTCACCATGTAGACAACTTAAGATGAGACCTATTAACAACTCGGAACACTAACTACTATCTTAANGAGTTCCCAGGACTCGTATGCAAGGTTCTACCATGATAAAAACCAAGTTGTTTCAATGACATTGTTCATTAGACTGAGACCATGTAAAAATTACTAACCTGGCCTGATGCAAGACCACCTTTTCCTTTACCACATCGTCCTTTGAGAGGCCCCAAAGCTGCTGTCAACCACTCTGACACCTCCAACTGCTTGCCCTTATCTCCCATCTCCGGCACCCCAGCACACACCACAGCCTTATTGGTGGTTTCATCTGTACTGAAAACCATAGCAGATATTCCCTGTCCATCCATCACAACAATCTCAATATTTTGCTCAAGTTAACTATAGTGTGAAAGTGTCTCTGGGTTGTTGTCAGGCTATTCCTATGACATCCAGAACTCAAAATCCAACAGCTTGAACCAGACCACCAAAAATGGGACCATCGCCATTAGACTTTAAAAGCATTTTTTTTTTTGGAAGATGTTAAATGCCCCCTAATTATATTAATGGCTACTATTCCTAAATTTCTCAATTTAAAGTGATGGATTTATGCATTGCCTTCTGAATAAAAAAGCCAACGCTATCCAAATTATACAGAACAGCCTGAAAAAAACCAAAAATTAATCAACAAAGTGATTGGCAATGACCTTCTGTTCTATGACTTTCAAAACTGCTTCACGAACTGCAGCTGCATCCAAACCAACGTCAACACGGGATACACAAAAGATCTTCCCATCTGAAGCAGCAACTTCAGCTGTCTCGGTTGTGACCTTGACTGCTTTCTGTATATTTTCTTCGGCAATCTTTTTTTGTACCTTTCTCAATTGATTCTATAATAACAGAGCAATTCAAAACATACAAAAGAACCATAGACATAAGAAGAATGATGGAGCAGTGAACAATAACACAGAAATCAGACATAGTGGGGAAAAACTGTAATAAGCCAGCGACATGTTTAGCCCACTGTAATACCTGCAGTATGGCAATCTTAGCTCGGATATCTGCTTTCTTGGCTGCAGGAATAGGTGCCGAGTCCACACGACTTTTCAAAGAAGCTACTGTCTGCAATGAGGAAAACAAGATTCTAACTGACAGCAGATAGCAGAATATATGGACACACATCAATATAAATCACTCCATATAAACCCTGTGATGAAAAAGAATGAAGTCCCAGAAAATCAATGTCCTAAACCAAATGTGATGTCTCTATAGGGTACCCAAGAAGCAGGATTCTGTGAAGGATTGTGGGAGACTGTCGACCAAAATATTTGCAACCAATAGATGTTGGAATATTTGATATTAAGAAATTTTATGATTTCCAAAAAGAAGGAAATGGCCTCCCTTCAAGACCATATCCAAACAATAGGCAGGTTCTCCAAAATTCATGGGTTTTACTTCATTTATTCATGAGTAATACTATATACTACACCACCCACTATGCTGACGTGGCATTGTCAATCCACCACCCTACTATGCTGACATGGCATTATCAAAATATCCTTAGATCAACCCTTGTTAAAAGAAAAAAAAAAATCCAACGGAGAATTAGCAATGCCACATCAGCATAATGAGATAATGGTGTGGTATATAGCATTACTCTTCATTCATATATACAAGGATAATGTCAACTCAGAATAACAACAATACCCCAATTCTATCAAAACCATTCTATCATCACCTAATTCTCCACATGTATGGGTAAATTGGCAAATTCAACTATGTTAAGACTGTAATCATTTCTCCAAGAAAAAGAGGGCAGATAAAAACGGGGGAAATTGGTGAATTCAATTATGTTCATGCAAACATAGGAGAGAGAGAGAGAGAGAAACTATTCTACTTGAGGTTGGTCTTGCCCAAAACCTTTATATACATTTCTTAATAATCTTCCAACTTTAATTGCTATACCTTGACAAATACTTAATCAAAAATCAGTACAATTGTTCAGCCATAAACCTAATTACCAAACAAACTTTGACTGCAATGCTGCCAATTCATGAATTTTTCTGGAATATAAAGATTTCATTGAGTGATAAAAGAGTCCATTTCATAACTTCCCTGAAGATTGGTGTACAAGACCAACAAAGCACAACTATGAGAACTAATTTAGGCACAAATTAGTGCCAATATTTCACTCATGCATGAAATCATTGGGCACCAGATGCCACATTAGAATGGGTGACAAACGTGGAGACCTGCTTGGAAATATCATACACTAGTTCTTCATATAAGGCTCATGTTAACTTTTAGATTTTAGACGCTTGCAGGGTGTTTGTCTCTCCTGTATTTCGTGTACGAGGGCTTTTTCTTTTTCTTTCAATAAATTATTGTTCATAAACAAAATCAGATTTTCTTCAACCTTATATGAAAAACTAGTGCATGATATTTCCAAACTAGTGTATAATAAGAGAATAGTCTGGGCATGCATTATCGAATGGATCATGAGACATCCCAGAGAGGTGTCCAAACAACAAATATATAGTAAGGAGGCCAAGAAAGTTAAACAGGAATCAAATGAGCAAATTAGCATAAAAATGAGAAAAAGAAAAGGGAAAAAAAAGGAGTTGCTGCGCATCCATGCACACATTCTCACATCAAAGTGGCACTCATATGATAAAAGAGGAACTGGGACATGATGATAAAGAGTAATAAGGTGGCACTGAGAAGAGGTGACTGCATGTCACAAAGGCTAAAAGTGAGCGAACCAAAGGAAAAAAAAAAAAACACCTTTTCCAGCTGGCTTGCTTCTATCTTTGATGCATCATTTACTTCCTGCTCAAGCGAGTATGCTAATTCCATTGCCTTAAAAGCACAGTCAGTTGTGACAGCAGTAATTCTTCGAATTCCCTTGGCAATTCCCTCCTCAGATAATAGGGCAAATGCCTTAGCTTCACGTGTATTTGATATATGTGTCCCTAGATGTATCCATATATGAAATTCAATACAACATTGAGAGCAAGGGTGCAAGACGAGGCACTCATAATTTACAAGACTTAACCTCCACAGAGTTCTGCAGAAATGGATGACCATTCATTGTTCTCTGGATCAGCCAGAAGGTCCTCAACTTTTCGTCCGATTGCCACAATTCTAACTGGATCGGGATACACCTACAGCAAAAACAGAAAATATGTTGAAGAATACAGCATTCACAAGACATACACCAACCTAGTTGAGAAGACAAGGACAACAAACTGAAGCAGCTTACTTCACCAAAAACAGCTCGTAAACTATTGATACGCTTGGCTTCAGCAAGGCTTGCATCCTTAGTAAATACATCTAGTTCAGCTTTTATTTGCTCATTCACAATTGACTCAATCCTTCTCAAATGATCAGGATCTACGGGCTTGCCTATCCAAATTCAGCAGAGTGTTAAAGCGATTCAATAAACTTTTTTTTTGATAAGTAATGTATAATGTATATTAAAATAAAGCGCAGAGGGGCGCAACCCTAGTACACGGAAAGTATACAAGAGAAACCCCTATTTTAAGGAGAAAGAGGAACATAAATCTAAAAACTCAACAAAATTAGAAGCCTGCAAAGTATTCCAAGCCACACGCCAAGTAAACAATGTTTGCAACATCCGCGATTCAATAAACTCAAATAACCTAATTGGCCATTCGAATAGAACCTACCATGTGAAAAATCAAATCTTAATTTTTCAGGAAGAACAATAGAACCCTTCTGGTCCACATGATTTCCAAGTACTTCCTGCACCATAATACAAATGATTAACAAAACATAATTTTGCAAGTTCACTAACAAACCATTGGCAATTTCATGCATACCCTGAGAGCAAAGTTCAACATATGAGTGCATGTATGATTAGGGGCAACTAGCCTACGCCTGTCGTAGTCAACCTGCAGAAGTCATTAGAAAACTGAAAAGCGTCAAACAAAAAAAAAAAAGGAAGGGAAAAGAAGAAATAACAATACTATATAACATAATGAACATTATACCTTACAAATTACTTTGTCACCCACAAGGAATTTGCCAGTCTCTCCAGAAAAAGAACCAATATGAAGAACAAAACCTCCATAAATTTGAACATTAGAAACTTGAAATGAGCCGAAGGGACCTTCAAGTGATCCAGTATCAAAAATCTAGAAATTCAACAACTACATCAGGTGCATAAGAGCAGAACAGCCAAGATTATTGCATAATTAATGGTTAGACTCAGAACCTAATTACATAACAAAAAATCCCAACTTTCACTATTTTTACTGTCTTAGTGCATTCTTCAGTCTATGAATGGACATAATAATTGAGATCCCAATGCATATATCTTATATCGGCAAACTACATCGGTCAATATCACATCTTTACTTTAAGCATATATAGCCAGCCCTTCCATTGAAGGTGGGATAGAGCACTGGCCTATATTCCCTGAATGACCAACTATGATACCTCAGATCTGTTACTAATATTCATTCAAAAAACTATACATTTAGACACCACTGTATATTTTTAGCTTATGTATTATATTGTACTTCCATATTCATCTAGTATCTTGGATGCAAAAAGCAGCTCTTCCTAGATTGAACTCAAGCCACTTTTGCTTGTCATGCAGACCCCAAAAAAAAACTCACCGTGGGTTCTCGCCATTTAGGTTCCAACAAGTAAAATAATTAAAGACAAATTCCACAAACCTTCTACTTTGACACAAATAGGTTGCAAATAACCTATGAGATCCAATACCTGACCACCTTGCTCAGCATAGAAACTTGTAGATTCCAGAACTATACCAACTTCACTGCCAGGACCAACACTTTCCAAGAACTGGGAACCAGTGTAAATTGCTTTTATAACGCATTCATGGTCCTGAAATAGGGCATAAAAAAGCAAATAAGATTAATACAAAATATGGTAGTTTAATACCAAAAGAACATCATGTAAACTTAAGACTCATGCATGCAGAAATTTCCTTCAGCTGATTTGCACACTGTTAATTAATTCTTATAGTACAAATTATCAATAGCAGTAATTGTTCAATGATCTCAATCCCTTGAGTAATATCAATAGAACTGGAAAAAAAAAATGTTCTCTCATCAGCATATTCATTAGAGTTCCAAGTAAAAAACACATAAAACACCCCAGAAAAATGATCCCTCACACCATCAACATGATACAAGGATTGACAATCTGTACTGCCACTTCAGTACATATGCTTTTAGATATGGAAAAGCAGAGAAATTCTAGAAAAAGAATGATGTAGAAACTCAACACAGTTGATAAAATAAAAGGTCCACATAAAATGTTACTGTCAACATAGCATTTTTTAAAAATCAAAGGACTCCATATAAAATGTTCAGAATCATATTTTATATAGAATGTAAAAGATTACATGCGTGTAGCTTGTAACTTCCAAGGTGGAAAACCAGGCATAGACCAATAATCTAGGCTCACAATATAAATTTATACCACAGAGCTATTTCAATTCACCATTCAAGCAGATATATCACCATACATATGTAGAAGCCACTCAAAGAAAATAATTGGTGATGTACTCACTCAAAATAAGCATAAACATAATCAATACCACGTGGCTTGTAGCCTCAAGGAGAGAGAATGTACAACTAGGAATACACAGGCGCTCACACACAGACATAGAGGGTCATTGACAATGTATTAAGAGCTAAACGAAATTAAGGCAAAGTGGTCTAATGGTCTGGGAGAAGTGGGAATTTACCCCAAAACAAGCAAGAGAGATCATGTAAACACTAAAATGGGTAGGCACGAGGGCTTCTATTTGCAGACTTACAAGTGGAACAATGAAGATGTTCGATTCTCAATATCTTGTCAAATATAATACACTACAATGCAATGTTTTGTTCTGACTTCTTTGATATGTATGAAAAATGTCATGTTTTGTCCTCAAAGGCAAGGGGATCATAAAGTTAAAGGTTGTAAAACATCCAAGGGAGAGAAATATGTTTTATTGATTAAATGGCTTGTCATACACCCTTTCAGTGCATTCAAAAGGGGAAAATCGCTCTTGTCAATCTGTTATTTATAAATAGAGTATCTAGAAAGCTAGCTGTTGGTGTAATAACCATATCAAGATCTCTCACATAGAAACTTCAATAAGGGTAAAATGATGTTTAACAGTAATGCATGGAGCCATGCATTGTTAATGGAAACAGACTGATGGAAACTACCCATAAAGTAAAACTTCAGAGAAAGACCATTACTTTGCACTCCATGAGTGGGAATTAATTCCCAAGCTTTAAAAGTTCACTATAAATTAAAATCAATTCCTTCCACAGTAAAAAGCGCTTTGCCAGCAAAGACACCCATGTTCATCTCATAAGTAATTTTTCCCACAGTATTTCCACAATTTGACCACTCTTTACAAAAGGCTTCTGAAATGCAGGAAATAAAAAGGTGCCAATGATCTCTGGCTCAAAAAGCATTTCTCCCCCCATAAGAATAGGGTGGAGGAAGAAGCCCTGAGTACAAGACCCATACGTAATGTAACAATCAAATAAAAAAATGCAGGATATAAAAATGTATAATCTTCTTTCTGTCTTTAGTTAGATATTAGTTGACCAGGACTGAGCTTTCTTAAATATCTATGCAATAAGTTGAAACTTCCATATTAGAGTTGGGGTGGAAAGCCAATCAATGTAATGGAAATATAACCAATTCAAATTGTAGTTAAATTTATTAACTCAACAACATCTTAAAAATATTAAACCATCCATAAATAAAACTGGGGATATTTCTTTGATCTATACAAAAATTGGAGTCAGATGGGTAACCTTTACCATCATGAGCAGACATTTTGTTTGAAAATGACTGAACATAAGAAAGTGAGGGGGCTATTTCCTCCTGAATAAGGGACACTAAAGTAAAAACAGAATCCTATTAGACAAATTCAAACTTAAGAGATAAACAAATTGATCAAAACACACCCCTTTATTCTGAACCTAGTAGCAAAAGAAAGCACTTAAAATTTTTCTAATCTGGTCACCAACAATATTTATTTTCAAAACAACATTAATTCTTTCCATTCCATATATTCCCAAAACGGAAGGAACAGTTCGATAAACCTTTTTTCCTGAACTTCAAAATCTTCTTCTGTTATCAGCAAATAGGCCACGACTATAGAAATTTTGACATAAAATGAATTTTCGATCAAGATTTTTATTAAGATTTCTAATAATAGTAACAATTATGATAAAATTTAAGCCATCAGAAACCTAAAAAGTCCAGATATTCTGATTAACATTTTAACCAGAAGAAGAAAAAAAAAACATATAAGTACAACACCCAAGAAATCCGAACTCTTTAAGTATAGTTACCAGGAAATTATCTCTTCCGTTTCAAAGTTGAGATACAAGAATTGTTATCTAAAGTTTCACACATAGACACTTAATTTAAAAATCCAATCAGTAACAATCTAAATATCATAGTACAAGTGAATTCAATAGCAAACCTTGAACCAAATAAATTTGAAGGTATCATCTGTAGCAGCAACCCCCTTTTTGTGCAATACTGCAGTAGCATCAGCATCCATAGCAATAGCACCACCAGCTTGCTGCCAACAAATAATATTAGAACAAAGTATGACATGAATATAAAACCTATATCTTTCTTTTTTCTTTTCTGCACAACATGACTCTGGCACCATCCAGTTTCACAAACCATCAATTTTTCTTTTTGGCACTGGCTCCACAGAAGATTAAAACTTGATATTCAGTATATAATTGAAGGCAGATGTATAAGAAGAGCACAGAAAGTGAACTCTTAACCTTATTTTGAGCATTCCTTGATCTTTCTCTTGCCTCCTCCATGGCATTATTGAAACCCTCAACATCAACCAGTAGGCCCCTTTCTTCAGCCATCAACTGATAAGGAAAAGATAATTAGTAAACAGAGCAAGTAATTATTTGCAACAAAAAAGAAAGAACTCCACGTACCTGGGTCAAATCTAATGGGAATCCATACGTATCCCACAAAACAAATGCATCCTGCAGCAAGAGATAAAATGGGTTAGAAATAGACATGAGTATGGTAAGAAAAACAAATCTTTTTTTTTTTTTTTGACAGTGTAAGAACGAATCTTTAAAAGTTGCAAACCATTAGATTTGGAAAATTTAGATGAGAATTTTCGGTTATCTGAGATTATTTCCGCTTTTGTCAACTTGACTTAATTAGGTCTATTTCTCTATCAACATCCAGGGTCAACCGGTCAAGTGACTAAAAGTACCATATTCCATATTCCAAAAAGGTGATAATCCTATATCAATAAAATCTACTTCTAAGCTTCTGCATATACCAAAAGTTCTACAACAACCTAATTCAAGAGAAGAGCATAAAGCCAATTTGGAAAGTGAGCATTCAAATTATGAGAACAATTCTAGTATCAGTGATTGAAGTACAGAACACAAAACACGAAATATAGTCACAAGAGAGAGAGAGAGAGAGATCAGAATAATACTTGCCTGCCCACTTAATATCTTCCCTTGAACATCCTGAGCAGCCTTCTTAAATTTCTCAATTCCCTAAATATAAGTAAATGATGAGCAATGTTTGTTGCCAAAGACGGGGTAACATTAGGCAGAAACAATGTAAATCTCTCTACAAAGCAGGGAAATATAAAAGCTAAAATGGCATCATGCAGGGAAAGCACCCATGCAGGATCCATTAGACAATGTCAATCTCCCAACAAACAAGTTTCGTACGTTTTTCACACCCCCGAAAACAATAATTTTTGATAACTTGTTTGTTGAGAGATTGACATGGTTTCTGTCTAATGAAATTTTTTTAAAAAATAAAATAAAAAATAAAAATAAAAAATAAAAAATAAAAAAAAAAAAAAAAAAAGCTATCAAGTGAAATTTGAACATTTACTCTGGACTTCATGTCATCTTACATTTTATTTTATTTTTGGGATGAATATGTTGTCTAACAAATTCATCAAAAGAGGAAAAAGTTCACATCTGAAAGTGCAGACCAGAATCAAATTCAACAGAAGTAATGTTTCCATGGAAGGCAGTAGCATAAAAAAGAACCCATCACGTAATCTTCGATAGTCGCACATATCCAGAAAATTATCATTTAATATGTTAATTATACATTAACTTACAAATATAATTTGTGATCTAATATCTGCAAGTCCCCAGTGTCAGCTAAAGTTGCTTTATTAGCATGGTCTGCAATTTCAAAAGACAATACTAACAATCTCCTTTTAAGGAAATGGACCATTCATAAATGTGTCTTGCATACCCATGAGAGCCAGTTGATAATTCCGTTACTGATTGTCCATTTTCATCCCAGAATTGGTTTTGTTTTCTTCTCGCTTTAAACAAAATATGGGAAGCCTTTGGTCATGCCTTCCACACTTCACCAGTTGCTAGATTGTTGGCTTAAGAGGGGGGCTCCAAATAGGGTATAATGTGGTAATGTTTGTCATTGCACTCCTATAGTCCATTTGGAAGGAAAGGAAGAAGGAAGAAAGGATTTTTCGTGGTGTTATAAAAGTGTATAGGTGCTAGAGAAAAAACCTATCTTGTGTTTTGAAAATGATCAGTGTTTTGAAAAGTGTTTTCGAAAATGAAAACTAAAAATTGTTTTGTGGGGGTCACATCAGAAAATTTGTTTGTATAACTATTGTCCAAAAAGTGGTTTTTCGTGTTTGAAAAATGAATAGTGATTTTGAAAATTTTGCTTGGTGTTAGTTTTATGTGCATTGAAATTTTTATATCCTTGTGTTATGGTTATAATCGTTTTCAACAAATCTCGGTATTAATGCATATAGAATTAAATATTAACCAATTGTAGTGACTAATTTAACAGATACTGTTTCATAATAGTACAAGTAACCATATAGAACCTTATTCTACATGGTGAGCATATCGTTCTATATATGGGTATCAACCTGAACTTACAATTGGAAATATTCCTAGAAATATATTTCTAAAAAAATATGCATAATCCGTACAGAAATTCATCCTTAAATATCATTCACATAGCATAGATTATCAATAAATAAACAGAGTACATTCAAAATGTTATAACCATCATTTCCTTAGAAAGTGTATCTCAGAGATAACTGATCATTTGAATATTAACTATAAGGAGGCCTACAATTCCTGTGCTATTCACTTACCTTGAGCAAAGTTTTGCCGAAACTTGCTTCCTCTTCTGCAATTATGTCTCTAATGCGCGCTTCATTTTGTTTTAGCTCCGGAAAAACATCACCCATCACTTTCACCACAACATCTACAAGCCTAAATGTAACAGAACCATTGAATTTCCCAATGGCAGTTTAATTAGTTTCAATGGAAGAAAGGGCAGGAGGGATGGAGAGATGTACCATAGCTTGATAAACTCGAACTGTAACAAAACCAAAATAGAAAATGAAAATAATCACAAGTAAAACACATCTCCCCTACCCATTGAAAAAACCTTCTTGAGCTTTTAAGACCTCACTTCCATAACGAACAGCCCTACGAAGAATACGCCTCAAAACATATTCACGACCCTCATTGCCTACACAACAAGTAAAATCGGCACAAGTTACACCTAAAGGTGCGAGATTGCAAAAGATTGATGATCTCTTGAAAATACACTTCCACAAGTAGACCACCCTTTCAAAGAAAGAGAAAACATAGTGGAAAATGTTTCATAAATAAAACTGTAAGAAAAAGAAAACTATCAGAACATTACAAAAGAGAATTTAGATTCCCCTATGATGGTTTTTGCCTACACATCAAGTAAAATTGCACAAGTTATTACTCTAGAACTACTTTTTTTTTTATAAGCAATCGAGATATCATTAAAAAAGCGTAAGGCGCT
>FXXK01000275.1:90247-134356 GCA_900184695.1 Betula pendula
AAACAAACCCCATTTCTTTTTGCTTTCGGGAATAAGAATAAATTTACTCCACCCACCGCTGTTGAACTCTTAAATGACCGTGTAGCTGTCATGAGAATTACTGCACCACTGACCCAAAAAGGCACTCTGAGAATCTTTGAACTTTAGAAGGAAACCCCCACTGATTTCCACTCTAGCCACATCCTCAAGCATTGAGAGTAACCAAAATGCTCCATCTCTCCACGGAAAAATCGAGCGAAGGTACGCCTTCCCTCGTTCCACTATTCTCAGCCTAAAGGAGTTTCCCTTGGGCTCGATAATGAACTCAAAAGATTTTGCTCCTACAAGAGGAAAAAAAAAAAAAAACCCACCTCCCCATAAAACCTTCGATACTCAGAGGTGTTTCTTGTCCCAAGAAATTATCCCCATGAAATTTTCTATCCTCCCTCACATCAGATAAAAGATCCGAAGATGGAGAGCTTTCTGTAAGTAGAGAATGGGAAAGTCTGGCTTCTGTCTGGAGATTACTACTTTCTGCTTACAAGGCTTCCCATTTTTCCCCAAAAATGCAAGGTAATGTACAACAATGTGGCATTAGAGGTCTCTATTCAAACCAGAAATCATTAGCTAGAAGAGCATAAATCATTAGCTAGAAGTGTAGAAAGGGAAAGGTAGAAAAGATGGACAACAATTCTGCGTCTCTAGTACCCTACCTGGACAAGACCCATCAGCAATGGCAAATGAAAGAGTTCTAATGTGATCTGCAACAACCCTGTAGGCCATGTCAACTCTATCTAGATCATCTGGTCCAACTTTCCCAGAATATGATCGAGCCCCAGTTGCCTACAAATAAAATGGATCATGTACATGTAGCATAATCAACTGCTAGGAATTAAATAATTCAAATTCACATTTAATCATGCCAAAGAAATCTGGCCAAAATGGAAAACTCTTATAGGAAGCACAAATCTTCAATAAAATCTCAGAAAGAGATAATTCAAAAAAATAACACTCAATGGCGAATTAAGTATGCCACATTAATATTTTCAGGGCCATACCATCTATTCATTAGGAAGCAAAAAATTGAAATTTTAGCAAAAGAGGCATAGAACCAGACAATGGAGCTAATTCAATCCCAAACATCACAGTCCATCTTAGACATGCTATCAGTACATGTTAATCGGGACACTGCATCTCAATTTCATATTTCCAACTATTGGAAGAGGTACTGTTCAAAAATTTAAGAGAGGTAATCAATACTATCAGAACAAAAAGAATTTGTTCAACCATCAGCCTCACCATCTTACCTGTTGGATTGCATCAAAGATGGGCATGAACACATCGGTATCATAATTGCTCATCTTGTTCTGAAGTACCGAAGTCAATCTTTCAAAGCCCATGCCTGTATCAACATGCTTAGAAGGTAGAGGTTTTAAGGAACCATCACTTTCCCTATTGAACTGTCAGAAATAATCAAACAAATCAAATCAAATGTTAAGCACCAGAGTACACCAAAAAGTGGAAGAATAATGACATAACTACAGTAAGGCATCTTTTGAAGAAGATTCAGACACCTCATATCAGAGATGCTAAATGGGGATCCACAAGACATCGTGGCCAAGTTATACCTGAATAAAGACAAGGTTCCAAATCTCAATGCACGTAGGATCATCATTGTTAACTAATGATGCAACATCTCTATTGCCAACTCTATCATAATGAATTTCTGTGCAAGGTCCACAAGGACCAGTATCACCCATCTCCCAGAAATTGTCCTATTCAAAGGAACGAAAAATAATAAACACAATTAATATAACATAACGAAAATAATTAATGCACAAGAAGAAAAAATTTCAACTAGATGGAACCTTTTAGTGCAAGCGAGAAAAGAATTAATATGCATGGCATATAGTTTGCTGTTAAAAATAGACTGAAAAATTCAAATTTGAGCAGCAAAAGAAAATCTTGATTCCAAGATTTAGCATGCTTATCATTTGTTTGAAAGACAGGCACATGTATCATTACAAAGATACTAACGTGGCACTTACATCAGTAAGGTCAGAAGTAACCTTTACATGTGTATCTGTATTATTTTTCACCTTTTGGTTTTTACCATTTAATTTTTCAGCAACAGAACAATATATTTTACAAATATCACTGAAAGATATTAAATCCATATTACATTAATAAAAGAATTTCCAGTTAAACTGTAGCCTTTGTCATTATAAAATGTAAGAGAAGATTAGTTAGAAAGTATACTTTACAGCCAAAAGGCAGCACACGTCCTGGGGGTAAAAATTTGAGCCATAGATCTCTAGCTTCAGCATCAGGAGCAAGACCCAATCTCTCATCACCACCAAAATATGTGGCATAGAACCGATCTTTAGGTAGTTTATAAACCTGTAAGGCAACAAATGACAAAAAGGGAAAATAACACTCATCAAGATATAAAGATAGGATATCACATGAATGACTACTTAACCCTATATCGGGCATATACTACAATTTCAAAAGCATTTTCAGTCATAACAGCTAATAAGGAAGCAATATTATACAAGAATGCAGAAGCAACTTAATAAAGTCATCAATCAAATTTCTCCTTCACTAAATTATTACTCCAAAAGTTGACCTAGCAGCTAATATGACATTACAATGAGTATAATTAGAAACCATTCAGCCTAACAATTTGAGCATTTAATATGACATTTTTAAAGTAATCCTTGGAGAATATTAGTGGTGTTAGTAGTTTGGCCATGCTTATTGCTTAGTAATTGGAACACCTGATTTTCAAATTCATATAAGGTTTGAATGGAATGAATGACGCCAACAGTTGTTATTCAGAATAAAGTAGTATCAGTGAAATGTGATGGCCTAATAACCAAGGGAAAAAATATATAGGGGATAAATTATGAACCAACAGTCTTCTTTATTCAATTTCAATGCTTGTCTTGCTTAAGTTAGGTATGGCATATGGCTTCCTCCTCCCAATTCTCTTATTAGGTCGCCTTCAGAAAACCAAATATCCGATACAGTATCTCAAACAGAATCAACACTTTTCCTACTCCATATTTATCAGCAGTCACTATGCATCAGTATGTACAACAAAGACTTAAGGGAACATAAAAACCAGGAGCACACCAGTGAAGTAAAAGAAAAATGGTACAAATTATCATCAGATTGAATCAATGAAATTCCGCCATAACTGGCTTTAAGCAATATGATCAGAACAATAGGATCAGATTAATTGTTCTGATCCTCTCCAATAAATCAACTCCACATCAATTTGGTACCCACCTCTTGATAAAAGATTTAGTACCCGTATCATTTCTCTTTTATATATATATATATATACATATGTAAAAGATGCATAAAGTACCCCAAAAAGGGCAAAAGGGTTCCAAGTTATATAATATCCAAGAGAACTAAACTTTTGTTCACAACTTAAACATGACAGCAAAAGAAAGCCAAATATTTAGAAGAACAAAAGAAAAAGATCAAGAGTGCCACTAACAGAAAAATGAGCCAAAACTAAGAAAAGCATGAACCAACTTGCCTCTGTAAGAAGTTCCCAAGCCCATCCAATGGCTTCTTTTTTAAAGTAATCTCCAAAAGACCAATTGCCAAGCATCTCAAAGAAGGTGTGGTGGTATGTGTCTTTCCCTACATCATCAAGATCATTGTGCTTTCCCCCTGCTCGAATGCACTTTTGGGTGTTGCACGCACGAGTCAGTTTGCTTAAGGGAGTGTTAGGGTCAGCTGTCCCCAAAAAGATGGGCTTGAACTGATTCATACCTGTGGTTTGTATCACAATTTTTTAAAAGTCTCAATACACAATAGTATAACTAAGCAACCCAAAGTCTACAAAGAAATGGACATAAAATCCCAAAGCAAAGAGTGAAAACATAGCCAAATTAGTTGTGTAAAAATAAGGGGAAAATCATATTTAGCACCTAGGTTTTCATTTGATTTATATTTAGTCATTAGGTTTCCAATTTCAAGAATACGATCCTTAGGTTTTGACAAAGTTTAAAATAGGTCCTATTGTTACTATACCGTCAAAGTTAACAGTCTATCATCTATCACAGGAGTCTCATTTAACAAGTTAGCACCCATGTCAGAGCCCCAATAGAATACCACGTCAGCAAGTGCTAAATCATTTATAAAAATACAAAATAAATAAATAAAAAGGCCCACAAAAACCAATCAACCTAATGCGTGAAACTTAGAGAAACATAAAATCTGAGAACCTAAAGAGCAAGCAAACCCACGGTAACAAAAGACTTCCTCTTTGGCTTGAAACTTGAGAAACAATAGACTTCTTCTTCGTCTATGTGCATCGTTTGTTCTTCTTCATCTCTAATGTCATGGCAGCTCCCATGTAATTTCTAATTTCACTTTTCTTTTTACATTTTTTATTTGTTTTCTTTTTTACCAATGAAAGAAAATAGCCCGTGTTATTAGATTTGAATCAATGGTTCAATTTGCTTGGACTTCAATTTCTTCATAAAAATATATGGTAATATGGTTTTTCTTTTTCAGTTTCTCAGTTTTTGAAACACAGTAACGGGGCAGCCTTTTTCTTTTTGGTAAATTTTTTAATCCAATTATGGGAAATTTGGATATTATTCTCAGTTTTGGTGAATGTGTTGGCTGAATCTGGAAAGAATCTGCTTGACTTTGTTCATTTTTTGGTTTTTCCGCATGAATATATTTTTAAACATCATAATCACAGCAAATTTGACTGGTGAATTTTCAAAATTTCACTCATTCATTCGTTTAATTGTAGAACCTTTCTTTTTAAGTTGGGATGTAGGTGAAAAGAAAATTGTTGAATAACAAATTGAGTGGTAGTGTATTTCTCCTTCTACTTTCATCTTTTGCTCAACTTCTAATTTTGTCATACAGGCAATAGTATTAATTGGTTAATCATATTGGTTGGTAAAAATGCATCATTGCACCTGTGTGAAACATGAACTATTTCAAACTAAAAATTATCTTCATTTGGGTTTGAGATGTGTTGGAGTTATCGTAGCTAGCAGGGATTCCCTTTCCCTTTCCCTTTCTTTTATTTTCTTCTTTGGAATTCACAACCCTTTTGTTTAATTACGGACGACGGCATGAATATCATTGGAGACGAAGAAGAACAGATACTGCAAGAGACGAAGAAGTCACTAGTTTCTCAAGAGTCTACTAAATAGCAGAAAGAACAGCATTTGAACTAACAGGAAACACTGAAAAGCAAAGCATATTGTTATCATTTCTTCATAACTTCCTTTGATTGCTATGAAACAGGTTGTCAATTATGAAAAAAATTATCTAAAACCAATCCAATTTCCACATTTTTCTTCGTTTTCTCAAGAACCAAACAGAGGCAGATAGGGAAATGAGAACCGCACCAGCATTAGCGAAGAGTAGAGTCGGATCATTGTGTGGCACAACCGGGCTTGACCTCCAGTTGACGTGGCTCTTCTCCTCGAAGAAATTGATGAACGTGTCCCTCACGCGGTTCGCCGGCCAATCCACAACTTCGGAATCGACACCCGGCATGTTGGGAGAAACCGACGTCGTCCCGAGGGAAGAGAACGAAGCGAGAGAGCCAACAGATACACGGAGCCTGCTGAGAAGACAGCGTTTGGAAGAGTGAAAATGGAGTGGCGGCGAAGTGAGAAGAGGTATAGGGTTACAGAGAATCCTTGCGTGGAGAAAGAATCCCCAACTCATTCAACGCTATCAATTACTTTTATTATACGCCAGTAGCTCCCAAAGCGCACGCTACCAAGCATCGAGCACTGGATATAGTAAACAACACCACGCACTAACCGTTAGATCTGTTCCTTGGTTCGGTCTTACCGTTGGATCTCCCAATAAAAGTAACAATTTCAAAAAAAAAAAAACGGAACAAAACAAAAGTTAAACTCGGAATCTCATAATTATAAGATTAAACAAAGGAAATTTTCGTGTTTTCGAAAATTATTTTTTAAAATTTCAAGTATAAAAAAAATTAAAACAAAATTCCATTTCGATGTATTGGGCCGATTGGCTTCTGTAATTTTTTTTTTTTTATCTGAAAACATGTTTGTATTTTGGTTGTTTGTTAGTATTTTTATTTTGAAAAGATAAATAAAACACATGATTTCTTACTTGGGTGACTGGCATTTACCTTACTTGGTATGTTTACCAATTCAAGGCATATACTGCTGAGGAGTAAATATATGTCAACCTTTATGTTTATCTTGTATCAATTAAAAGTTATGTGACTTTTAAAATTACTATTAAATTTATGATAAATCATGATTGACTTTTGATCCAATAGTAATTTTAAAAGCCTAATCAATTTTGGTTAACACCAAATAGATATGAGAGTTGACATATATCATTACTCTACCACATAGACCCTACAAAAGTTACAAATATAGTAATTATATATATGTCAACCTCAATGTCTACCTTGTGTCAATCAAAATTGATGTGACTTTTAAAATTATAATTGAATTTATAATAGATCATTATTGACTTTTGATCTAATAGTGATTTTAAAAGTCACATTAATTTTTGTAGATAAAAAATAAACATGTGAGTTGACATGTATCATTATTCTTAGGAAAATAGGCGATTAAGGTAAATTCATATAATTTACTCTCTTACTGTTACTTTGCTCATATTCATATGGACATAATTTTCTTTCAAACTGGATTAAAAGAATTTCCTTCAACCTAATATATAAAAATGACATGAGTTTTTTTTTTTTTAGTAACATGTAAAATGCACATGTTGTTTTAATAAATAAATTTTTAATTTTGTCCCTACTATTAAAACGACATGTGCATCTCACATACTAAAAAAACACATATAATTTTTATTGATCGAATTAGAAAAACTTTCTTCAATTCCTCTGATCCAATTTAAAGAAAAATTCTGTCGTATTCATATTCTTTCTATTTTTCTTTCTTATAATTTTTTTACCAGGAGGTATTCCACGGTCATCACTACCGTGTCATTTACCTTTTATTCTTTTGCAGGGTTTTGACATTGGAAGTAAACTCGACCTGCGTACGTGTTGACGGTATCAACGAGAAAGAAAATAAAAATGTTAACAAACGGGGGAGCAGAAGGTATTGTTTCTATCGTGGTAAGCATTCATGAAGGGATTCAGCTTACATGCTGTAGTTTAAAAACTACAGCATGTATGCTGTAAAATAATCAAAGGCTTAAATTATGTGCAAAAACTTCAGCATGCATCTAATCCTTTGATTTGTTTACAGCTTACATGCTGTAATAAAAATTATAATATATAAGCTTGATCCATTCTTAAATACATAAATGATAATATTACAAAATTGCTAAGTACACAGATATCAACATTCATTCCTTTCAATATATATATCAACATTCATTCATCCCACGATCAATTTTCTCATTTGAAGTTGATGATGTACTGAGGACAACTCGCCGGTGACTTATTTCTCCTCCAATTATATCTTTTACTTTTGACTCCCAAAATAATAATTTGGTTTCATCCCTTCGCACAAAAATAATGCACGTTTAGTATGCGTAATAGGCTTTTGAAATAATATAAAATAATTATTTTATTGTTTTTTATTCATTGAAAGAAAAAAAATATGAATAACTATTCATTTTTTGTAGAAGTAACCCGTCGTTTTGTTTTGTTTTTTTTTTTTGTTTTTTAATTCAATTTAAGAAAAAGAGCTACCGGAGAAACCCATCGTATTATTCCTTCAACAAAAACCCTCAACTTATCGTCGACTCCTCTCTCTCTCATATGTAAGATATAATGACTTTTGATTAAATGAGTACAAAATAAATGCAAAAATAATGTCAACTTAAATATCCAATACTACTCATAGTACTATTATATATTAAATAAAATTAAAACAAATAAAAGCAAACTGCCCTTCAGATTGAGGAAGGTAATTTTTTCTAACTTTCGGGTTGAGGAAATTTTAATAATGTTGGTGTGAATTGGACTGCCTATGTCTTCGAATTTGTCTGCTTGTTACAGATTTAATCTATAACCGGAGTTGTACATAAGTATGTGGAAGATTATGTCATAGATATTTGCTTTTCTTTGTCTATGACTGGTAAGTTCATAGCCTTGGGCTATGATTATCGAAGCTTGTGGCTTATTGGTTTAGCTTTTGATTGTAAGAACTTTTGCTCAATAATTGTTATCAATGAAAAAGTGAAAATTCACATTCAAAAAAAAAAAAGTTACTATTATATATTTATGTGTGTGTTAAGACAAGCACTACAATGTTGGTTATAAATCTTCAATCATGAATTAAAAAAAAAAAAAATTATAATGTCCCTAAAATTGTATATTATAATTGTATTATAAATGTGTTTTAAGAAATTTAATTACAAGATGATATCATTTACTAATATATTGCATTGTATCAAGCATATGAATGCATATTCAGTATTCAATTCTAGTATTCCAATCAAATTGGGAAATAAAAATAACCATTTCATTTCAACTTTTTTTATTTCCAATAATAACTATTTATTTCTTCAATAAAATAATTATTTCACGTATCAAGTATTTGTGAAACAAAATTGGTAACATGTAGAGCTTTTTGATAACATTTAACATCATAGGGATTAGTTTAATAAAATTTCATTTTGGAATTCATAATCATGATTAGTTCAATTGCAAAACCATGCTAGATAATTTATTGTGGAGATTGGAAAAATGCTAATGACATTCATGATTGTCATAACCATCTTTAGCCCTACACAATTGCATCATGTATTCATGTGTAACATTTGAGAATATATGTCCAATAGACAAAGAGGAAGGATCATACATTAGACAACGATCTTCTCTATTTCATTTAAAATGTAAAATTGCGTATATAATAATACTCCTCTTGTTTGGATAAAGTTTTCATTTGACTCATAATTTATTTTAATTTAGCTTATTAAATTAACATGTATTTAAAATATATATAATTCTCATACATACATACATTTTAAATGCATATCAATTTAATAGACTAATTAAAGAAAATTTATCAAATCCAATTTGCGGAAAATGTTTATCAGGTTCGGATTAACCAGAGAACAAAGTGTAGGCTTCAATTATCCGTCTCATTGTCCTTTTCTTGATGATCTTACTATGGCGACGCATAGTTCAACTACTCCATATGGCGACGCATTGCATATTTTAGGGACCCTTTCCACTCAATTTTAATTACTTTTTTTTTTTTTGGGTAAGTAACCGATTTAATTAGTTGAGTATCCCAAGAATGCCAAAAGTTACTGGCTATTCTTGGTGCCCGTTATTATTATTATTTTTTAAAAAAAAATGTCTGTTTCATAGCGATATTGATGGTGTTATGCTAATTTGTTTAAATTGGGTTAACCATTAAAATATATGATTTTAACGTACATTTTATCTAATCTCAAAGCCTAATAAAGATGTTCCTCCTTATGAACCGTCAACCAAATCCCAACAATCCAAACAAAATTTGAGAGCTGATTGAGAGAATGAAAAAAAGAAAAAAAAAAGAAGCAAGATAAATATATAGAAGAAAAGAATAGAATGTCCATGTATAAAAGATCGATGCTAGAAGGAACCCGAGCTGGTCCGTCGCAATTGGTATTTGGGCTTCGGAGTTGGATTTGAAGATAAGAGCATCTCCATTTCCTGTAACATAAGGATCAACAACACACAAGACAAACAATTATTGGCAAACCCTCTTTGTCCAACTCATGCTGTCCTTCTAAGAATTAATATTTCTATTTGAATGACAATTTTTTATTTTGTAATATCAGAATATATACAAATTCCCAACACTAATACACTTACAAATAACAAATGTTATCATCGAGTTCAATTGACAAAAATATAGTATGCCCATTTGGCAACAATAAAATATTTTTCCATTTAAATCATCTAATCTTTATTAAGGAAAAATAAAGAAATATCCTACTTCTCGTAAGTAATGTAATCTTATTAAGGTAATATCTTTCTTTCTGCATGTAGAAAATCAGGGATTTTTTATTATTATTATTATTATTATCCCTAGAGCTTGTAAGGGATCTTCTATAAGAACTCTAAAGTTATTGAATATAAGAGCATGATACATTTTCTTTACTCACATTATCTAGTATGAAATTTAGGATGTCACGCTCAAAGCAGCCACCAATTTCAACATTGTTTATCCTAACCTATATCAAAAATAGGTCTTAAATCCACTAATACCACTAGTTCATACCAACAAACATATTTTTTTATTAAAAAAAAAAAAACCATTCAACGTGATACTCTTCACGATATAGCTATTTTCCAATTAATCAATAACTAATTTTCATATGCCTTTTCTAACAAAAATGACTTTTTCTTAGTGATTCTGTCGGCTAACAATGTCCTATAATGAGGACAAATTTAAAGATAGTTTTTTCCTATCTTGGCTTTAGTAACTTAAAGATAGTAACTCAGGACAAACTTAAAGAGCACATTGCTGACACAATGTCATCGACAGATAATGGAGTCTCAAAGGCAATGAATGTCTATCATCCCTGAAGTGATTGCTTCAATTTTAAAGATCACACTGAGCTCTTCCAACCCTTATGAACACACCCAAATCACAACAAGATGGAAATAGAAACCTCCTGATAAAATGAATTACAAAATTTGTTTCTACTCCCTAAAACATTAACACATATATGCACACGAATGCTGGAACCCAAAAACATTAACATGTGTATATATGTATTTGGCGGTGGATCTTTCGATGAAGCAACTATTGAATCTTAATTATGTATATATAGGCTTTTTGACATTATTTCCTTTCAAGCTAGTTTTCAGTAAAACTTACTCTTGAAAAACGACTTTAAAGAAAAAAAAAATGTTTAAAAATTTATATACACGTGATTAAGATTGAACCTACAATAAACTACTTAGGATCGGAATAGCATTTCTATAATTCGTGCAATGATTAATAGGTGCATTGCTAGTTTTGTAGAAACTATAAAGAATATTACCTTTTGCTTTTTGAGCAAGCTATTTGTTTTCCTCAGTTGAAACACTTCATGCTCCAACTGGTTGGTATAAGCCTTAGATAATTAAAACAAAAAGATACTCATAATTATCATAAATTCTTATTTATAATAAACTCCATTGAAACCAAAAAAAAAAAAAAAAAAAAAAAGAAAGCAAAATAGTCCTCCAAAATTAATTTACCTGCTTCCTTGCCCTTGACCTGGCAGCTGACTCACGGTTCTTGATCATCCTCTTCTGCCTCCTCTCAATAGTCTTCTCCATCATCTCATCAGAGCATCTGCGCTTCCTATCGGCCGCCACTTGAGAACCCGAAGACGTCGATGAAATTGACGGCATTGGCATTGACATTGACATAACCAGATGGTTGTCGGAGACAACTGGATTCTCGTACACTGATTGATCGGAAAAATCGAAATTCGAATCGAGCACCGTCATCGGCTGTTCCTGCTGGACAGCTGCCATTTGAAACTGCAACGAATCTGTAACCATCGGATTATCAATTCCCATTATCGGCCGAGGATTAACAACACCGGCTCGAACAAGAAACTCCTCGAGGGTTGTTTCTCCAAGAGTTGATTGATTGTCCACCTCATTCACAATGTCCTTCCACACTTCATCAACCGTCTTCTTACTCAAAGTTCCGTTCAAATTAAGATTCCCAAGAAAGAAAGAAGCAGAGGATAAGGAGGAAGGAGAAGGGTTTTGCACTAGCTGGCCGCCTTCTTCAACCCATATGATATTCCTTAGTAATTCATCCAAATTCATACAATTCAAAGGTTTGCCCACGTTTCCCAGTTGGGTTTGGACCTCATCAAAGGTGAGATTATACAGTTGTGGCCCCTGAGCTTTATTTGGGTACACCATTGTTCTATCAGCCATTCCACCATTACTGAATTTGCATCAATTGTTGGGTATTTCAAAAGCAACCCATTTCAGTATAGTCAAATCAGTATAGTGAAACTTTATTTTGACAAGATTGAATGGCTAAACCGATGGGTTACGATGAAAATGTTGGAGGGAGGGAGTGTGAAGAGTGAAATGCTGAGAGAGCACATAAACTGGTCGGCGCCGATTCGTTGAAAACGATCCTATTTTAGAGAGAAAGAGTTATTATCTCAACAGCCACTCCTGATTTCCATGCTATTTTGGTGGGATATAGAGCTGATTTTCATGACCCCAACAATATGAAAAAGCCCTACTCATCTCTCTATCTCGCCCTCGCTATATGTAATAGCAATTCCCGTGGATTTGGTTTTGGTTTTCTAGCTCTTACAGTAACAGTCGCGCTTCCACATGAGAGAGGAAAGAGGTGACCGTTAGAGGCAGTTATTTGGGCTTCCTCGAGACGCAAAATCTGATATCTGGGCTTAGTAGCCCATTCTTTTTATCCTTTTAGCCTGCTCAAAATAGTAAGACACGGTCTAGCCCAGCCCACTACTAAATTGGATTTGAAAATTCACCACTCTTATCTCTGCCTTTTTCTTTTTCTTTCTTTCTTTCATTCATATTTTTTTCTCTTTTTTTTTTTTTGAATTTTTAGATACTATACCTCTAATTCAAACTTAGGTGGGTGTGCCAATCATAGCAAATTTGAAAAAAAAAATTGAATGCTTTAGCTGAAAGCGATCTAAATAACCTAAATTTTGTATCAGAACTCTTTCATATTTGAAAATTTGTTTTATTCATTTATTTTGTAGAGAAATTTAATTAAGTAATAATTTTATACTTCAAGATATAAATGATTATCGCTTTTTTTTTATCCGTTTGATACAAAACCTCATGTAGAACTTTTCCTTAAAAATCAGCTTGCAATGGAATGATGTTCAATAACTTATATACACATGTTTAATATTACAATTAAGTTATGTGTGACACTTAAGATTATAACATATTATTATGCTTTCGAATCTGACGTCCAGGACAACCCACTCTATCTTATAGTTCACACCCTTTATGTCTTGAAACTGTGACTTAGTACTTAATTCTCATACCAAATGATACAAACATAAGGTAGAGCTCATTTTTAAAAACCGACTTGTAAGGGAAAGATACCTAATAACTTATATATACATGATTATGATTGCAATTAAGCCATCTAAGACACTTATAATCATAACATCATTATGATTATCAATGGATAGAGGGTCAACAACATTAATAATAGAATTAACAATGATAAAAATAACATGACCCGAAAAGTAAATAAATATACTATTGATCTCTCTCGTCATATGAGTGACACCATTAGTCTCGTTTGAAAATGCTTTTTGGATAAATTTTTTGTTTTTTAATAAAAAAACAAAAGCATTAAAAAACAATTCTAAATACAAAACACTTAAAATTACTTTCATATTTATGTTAGATCATAACACTTTTTTAACCAAAAGCAAAAAACACATTCTAAATTTTTTTAACTAAACGAACTCTTTGTTTTTGGTTATGGCAGCCAAAATCAAGGCTAGTTATACAAAAAGAACAATTGTTGAATATTGATCAATATCATTTTGCTCATGCCATTTACAAGTTCTATATTAGACATGCAAAGTCTACTGAGTATAGGTTAATATTTTAGTAATATAGCTTAAAGAAGAGTGATGTTAGATGTACTATAATTTTTATTACAAGTTTTCTTATAAATTGGTGTGATAGTCTATAATTGATGAAATAATTAATAATGTAAAATTGACAAAACGAATGTTGTTATAAATACTACAAGTTTTCTTGCAAACCGAAGTTATAGTTTACAATTGATGAAATAATTAAGAGTGCTGCTAGGAGTACTACAAGTTTCCTTACAAACTGACATGGTAGACTAACAATCCATAATTTATGAACTGATTAATAGTGTATGATTTAATTAATTAAATTAGCAAGTCAAATTTTTCACTTAATCATTTAACTAATTATAAATTGTTACGTCAATTTATAAGAAAACTTATAATAACTTATCAGCACTCCTCAAAAATCTATTGTATGAACAATCATGGATAAATATGGAAGAACTTTGTAAGACATTCATGTGAACCCCGTATGGGATAAATGTGAGTCGATTGCAAAAAGTGTAGGGAAACAAGGATGGGAGATATGTTGCCTCAACGTCCCCACACCAAATGCAACTAAGCAATCAACACTTTCGGAGGTGCTCCATTACCCAATATTTAAAGTGGCAAAAGGCTCAGCCGGAAAATTAAAGCCTAAAGGGTTCCCAAGTGGATTGGTTAACTTGATTGCCCCGATAAGGAACCTCCCTATCTATGGGAGGTCTAGTGGATTCATGACATTGACATTTTCTTTTCGGTGATACCCATTACTTTCACTTTCTTTCTTGTTTTTTAAAAAAATGGAGGGCCTAGAAACTTAAATTAATAAACTACAAGATTCCACATATAGTTAGTCTTATGAGTGCTAAGTTTTATATTGGGTTTTTAATAAGTGAGACTGAACTTTACAAACTTTAAATAATTTTAAGAAGTTGCAGTTGTAATTTGACTAATCATTTTTTGTAGTAATAGCGTAAATATTGCTAAATATTTGTTAGAGTCGTTATAAATAGTATCAAAGTAACATAGTAATACCATGTGACTCTAAGGTACTGCATGTAATAGTTCTTGAAAAAAACGTTAAAAATTTGAGCGGAAGAGATTGCGACACTATAAAAAATTAATCTTATATTAAAAAGATGAATTGGCTGCATCGAGTTAGTGAATTATAAAGATACTATAAATATTGAGTCCCACATTGAATTATTGCGATTATTGTTTTGGAACGATATATCTAATGTTTTCCTTAGGTGCGTGGTTGCGCGGAACCGCATATCAGAATCTAAAATATTAAATATTAAATATAAATAGCCGTAATTTTGATGGTACTCTTCGCCTGCGCATTGTCCTTTCTAAGCCAAATGTTACCTTGTCAAGGCACAGGGGACAAGCGCGCAGTTGAAGATTTTGGGCTACCAGGGTCTCTTTCTTTCTTTCTTTTCTATTTTTATTTTTATTTTTTTATTTTTCAGTTTTACTTGTTTTTAGAACAACACCAATCGTGCACTAAAGAACCCTTCTTCCTTTTTTTCTCCCCCTTTCCTTTTTTTTTTTTTTTCTGAGCTTTGAGAATCCTTTGTCGTCAGCTGTATAAAATTCCCTGCATGTGCTTGATATGCAGTACTTGGATTCAAATGGTTTTGCCACTTTTAAATGCACTTTTTAGACTTTAGGCCAGACCACAAATAGAAGGCATATCTCCAATGTTAATGCATGGCTCGTAAACTTTGTCCTCTTGGACCAACAAAACTAGCATATATAGAATATATGAGTAAATGGTTCTTGATTACAAAGTAACATTAATCACTAATAGAGGATGCATAATTGTCGAATACTTTCTATTCCACGTGCATTCATCTTCTGCAAACAAACCATTTATAAAATGCCTCTTTAGAATATCCTTAGGGGTATAGATATATATATAGTTGTCTGACCACTTATATACCTAATATTATTGTATGTTAAAAACTAAACAAGTACAAAAGAACATATATAAAATTTGCTTGTTTCTCTCCTCTAAACCACTTTGTGTCCGTTTGGTTTAGTGGTTTTAAAGGGCACAGTTTGAAAAAAGTAGTAATTTTAAAACACAATTAAGGAAATGAGATTTTTAAGAACATACTTAAGTGTTTAATAAAATTACGGTTCAACTTTTAAAATCGTGTATTTTTAAAAACATATCAATTTGCTTGCTGTTTAAAAACATTTTTTTTTTGTTTTACATTGTCAAATTATTATTTTATTTTTTCAAACGCACTCTCAAACGAGTCACTCTTCATAATTTTGTTAGAAAACATGCGTTCGGCCAAACACAATAAGTCGTTTGGTAATGGACCATTAAATATTGTAAGTTCATATAATGTTGGTTTCCCTCTCTCTCTCTCTCTCTCCTATATTGTTTAGAATAATAATAACAATAATAATAATAATAATAATAATGTAGGCGTCTTAGGGTTTAGTATTGCATGTGAATTGAATAACTTAATTACGGTATAGATTTATAACGACCCAGGAAAAGTAATAATTACATCTGCACAATTACTTCAAAACAATTAGTTAATGAAGTTACAATTAAGGTTCCATAAAATTACTTATAATGCCCCGCGATTTTACATAAAAGTAATCAATATAAAATTTAGAGTATTTTTATAATTCACTCATTCAATATAAGCAATATATCCACACATTTAATACGAGACTAACTTTTTAGAGTGTTACACATGCTTCACACCATTTGTAGAGTGTCCCTTATAATACTCTCTTTTTGCAATACTCTTTCTTTTCTTTCTTTTTCTTTTTTGTTTTCTAAGCTCTTTTTGCTATACTTAATTATATTAGAGATGATAGAGATCCGTTCTCAAACCCTAGCATATAAGTTTCCTTAACATGGGACTTCTTTGATACACTTGTGTGTACTTTATGTCAATTATATGCCGATATACAAACAAAGGCATAATGCTTTCAAACGAGAAATAATAAAAGAAAAAGTAATTGGGTTTAAAGGAGAATCATTGGATAATTTTTTAGGTTATCTCCAATGTTTTGAGATTTGTTTGGCAAGCAATAAAACAAGTGTTTAGATTCCTTAGGGTGGTGGGAAAAAAGGGAGGTTAAAGGTGAAAGAAGACAAACATTTTCCACCTAGACGTGGGCGCATTAAAGCAAAAGCCAACTTCTCTCTTGCGTGACCTAATTTTGGTGGTGGGTGCCGTTACACCTATACATATGGATCGCACTCACCAACACACATGCACTCATGCACACATACTCACTTTACTCAACAAAACTTTTCCTCATGCTTAATACCTCTTTTTCTTAATAATTAAGTTTTAATACGTAAAATATTTAATTAAAATAATAAATATATTAAAAAAACACTGATATTATGTCAAATTATTAATTATTTCAAAAGTTTAACGATAGAGGCCGAAACAGAAAATCATTGAGTCCTAATTGAGTCTTATAATTTTGTTTAGATTTTATTAGTTAATAGGGTTTACTAGTATTTAGTTTTATGTTTTATTAAATTTTTAAGAGTTAAGATTTTTTTTTAATTTTTTTTTATAATTCAATAATCGGCTTGGCCCAAAGTCATTCAAATTAAGGTTGGGGTTAAAATTGTCTTTTTGTACTACAATAAATAATATAATTGATGAATAATTAAATAGATTTTGTTTGAGGTGTGACTCCTCTTAATCATGAGACTTTACCAAAATTTTATTTTTTTTTGGATTGTGTGACTCAAACCTTTTTTATTTTTTTTCTGTTTCTTCTTGAATTGTGTGAATCAATCCCTATTTTATGTCCTCATTCATCCGTTATTCTTTATCTACATTCCTTTTTATGTATTATTTAAGATTATAAAAAAAATATAAATTTAATCATTTAATAAATGAAAGAATTTTCTTTCAAATTAAATTAAAGTAAATTCTTCCCCCTTTAAGTCTATAAAATTGTTATGCTTAAAAACATTCCTTTCATCTAAGAAACTGAATACGTATAAAGGTAGTGTAATTAGTTTTTATTTGAATTATCTTCATTAAAAAGTGTTTTTATTCAGAATAACCATGAATGATAACCCCATCATGCATGCTTTCTCAGTGGAGGGAATCATGTATCCAGAAAAGCTTGCATTCGCAACTGATCAAGCATCATTTGGTTACCACGTAGCAATACAATTCTTCTTTTCTTTTCTTTTTTTTTTTCTTTTCTTTTTTTTTTTTACCTTCAAATGCTAAGTTGACGCAACACTTTCTTAATTTCTTATCCTTGCTGGCATATAAAAGTGACGCACTAGGTGTAGTAGTAGAAGTAAAGGGAGAATATGCCGCCAATTTGCAGCTCCTATGGCCATTGGCCACGTGTAAGAGTATATTCACAAGCTCCACGTCATAGAATTAGAATAGAATGCATATATATATATATATAATAGAAAAGTCTATTTTTTCAACTTTTCCATTCAGCTCAAGTGTAAAAAATTATTTATTTATTTTTTTTTAAAAAAAAACACAAAGAGATTGAATGAGATTGGATGCTTGGATTGGACACCAAGCATCTCCCATATATAATATATCGTTTTAAAAATTCCAAAAAGCGTTACTTTCTTATTCATTGTGATGAGTATATATAATAAGATCGGGATCCCCCACTATTCTCTCTGGCCTGTACAATCCCACAGTAAAATTTTGGAAAAATATATATTTTGTACTTTCAAATTTTAACGTGACACGGGTCCTTCTGCGGCAAATTAGATACTTTTGTATTTTTATTAAAAAAATAATTATATAAAAAAAGTTAAGATTTTTATTTTTTAATTTTTTTAAAAAAGGGTGGCTCCTTTCTTATCAGGCCCTTATTTTTTATTTTTATAATTTTATTTTTTAATAACTTCAAAAGCGTTTTAAGGAAAAAATGAAAAAGTGTTACTTCATTTTAAAAATTACATTTTCAAATAACACATTTTTTAAATTACAAACCGAACGAACCTAGGTCCACCTTTGCCAAACTTTTCTTGAGATTTCTTTATAAATCTATCATGGTGTATAGACTGCAGAATCTAGCATTTTTCCGACATCCACATTCTTATGTTTAATTTGTTTATAAGCATCTTATAAGAATTATTTATTCTTTACAAAATATCCTTATATATGTTTTTTTACTTCATATTATTATACACATTTTTCTACCAACAAAATTAAAGAAACACATATAGACCATGAATTCATTCGCCTAAACATCAAAGAGTATGTTTAGCAAAGGGTTGGGTTAAAGTTTACGAGTTTTTTAGTTTTGATGTGATATAAAGTATAAAGAATGTTTTAGATTTTTTATATGAAAAAATAAAAAAAAAATTGTTTTTATAGTAAATTTTTTATTTAAATAATAATAAAAAGTGTTTAATGTGATATAAAAAATTAAAAAAATTATTAAAAAATAATTTATAAAACATAAAAAGTTTAAGGTTTTTTTTTTTTTTTTTTGAGTTTTTTTTTTTTGAGTTTTAAAAACTTACATCACATAATTCACATACCTTTGCCAAACATAACCCTTTACTCCCGGTATCGAGAGAGTAATGGAACCTACCGACAACAACAAGTACTTATGGTACAATTCACCAACCTAAATGTCGATGTCCTTTGATCAAAATAATCATTACAGGTTCGACATTTAACTATTGGAAAATATAATGATTCCTCTGCAGAAAAACTGAAAACAACAAAAGAAAAGAAAAGAAAAGAGTGATACTTTTGCTTCAAATGATCTATACAAGTAATGATCACCTGAATTATGTGACATGTTAAAAATCATGTTATTTAGAACTCAATATAAGGCAATAGTTATTAAGGTCCAAACTTCAACTAATTTTGAGGTGGTTATTGCAGCTTGCAAGTAGAGGTTTGGGAATAATTGATGGACCTTTTGAAGTTCGTACTCCTTGATTTATTTTAATTACTGCTTTATTCGGTCCTTACATATAACCGGATTGTTTATGGTTCTTTTGGAATCATTTATGAAACTCATTTTCTATTTATTGTTCCTATTCTCAATATTGTTTATTCCGTTTGAGTATGTTGGGTATGTTGTGAGGACTAATGAGTATACCCCTTCTTAGTTTTTTGTTCCGATGTAACCTTTTTCTCCGTATTGATTTAAAAAAAAAACTTCAACTAATTGAAATATGTTCAAATTAATTTTGCAATGAATGAGAGTGTAAATTGAATTCTCAATAATTACAAGTTAATTTATTTGTTAAGTACAAGTGCTCCTAGGTGGGACATATGGTAAAGTTCAATACTTTATTTTCGGAAATTTGGCATCAAAATCTATAGTCATATTGTGCTTTTATCTTGAAAATTAGGTGACTAAAGTCTAAAGCATTTTTTTTCTATTGCCGTATGACATATTTAGCAAGATGTAAACTTATTTCTCCATACATTCTTAAAAATTAATGTTAAGGGTGATACCATGTAGTTTCCATGAACAGGAAAAGTACTTTTTTTTAAAAAAAATAAAATAATAAGTGGCAGAGTTTGTATGAACAATAGCACCCATGGCTTATTGTTGTCCACGTTCAACATCACTATATATATATATATATATTTTTTGAACTATTATAATAGAAAATGGATTATAATTGTTCCATTCACACGGACACACATATGTTCTACCAAATGGACTATCTTTTCTTTCCCTTTTCCTATATATCTCATATATATATATATATATATATGGAGAAACTTTTCAAGGCGTGATTGCTGATATTTGAATAAAATGAATCTATACTTTTATTTACCTTTTAGCGCGTACGAGTGAGCTCATATTTGGGCGTTCTTGTCATTTTCAAAAAATAAAAATTTTCAAGGTCAAACGAATATGGATTCCCACCTCTCTAGAAAGGATTTGACATTCTCGACAAAAAGGAGTTGGGGAGGGAATTCACATTCCCTTAAGTATTTGAATTCCCTCCAAACCAAACAAAGATTAATACCCCATCAAAACACCCATTTTAGAGGAGTGTTTATTTTACTAATGTAAAGTCCTTTCAAAACCTTCATAAAATGTGTGACAAGGAGAGTAGTTTTTCTGAATTCTCTCTTTGCATTAAAAAATTAGAAAAAAGGTTATATTTTTGGTCCCAATGGTTTGTTCTTGTACCAAACTGATCTATATGGTATCAAAACTAGTTTGAAAGTCTATGCGGTTTTCAAATTGTCCAAAATGGTCAATGACATCAGCTATTTAACAAAAGAGTAATGCTTGTAGATCCATTAGAGCATTTGTGAATCTATGTCACAATCAATTATTTATTGACATATGGCATGACCGATGACTCAACATATTGTAAAATTACAGTTTTATCCATTTTTACTACCAAATCTTTCTATTTCTGGGCTTTTTTGTATTTTACTGTGTTAACATCACTTAGGTAAACTCTAAACATATAAATAGAAAGTTAGAAAGCTAAACACGTGGCATGATTTGAACAAAAAGTGAGACTAATAGAAAGTTAGAAACCCTACTAAAATATTATTATATATCATTTTTTTTTATATTTAATTATTTAATATATAATAATATATATTATAAACTGATCAACGGTTATTAACCGCTTTTGCCTATCTCTAAAATTGCTAATCGCAACCGGCCTGAGCGATTATGCAGTTGCGATTATTAGCAGTCAACAATTATTAGCGATTAATAACCGTCGCATTTGTACATCTCAGTGGCCATTAACCCTTTATATGGTGAGAGGAAGGCCCTCCTCAATAAATTAGGGGTGGCCACCCTTCTCTGAAGGGAGGTTGCTCCTTAGCAAATGAGGGGTGACCTCATTTTGAGAAAAAAAAAAGTTTTTTAAATGATAAAATTGTAATCAATAAGCTAAGACCATGTCATGTGTCAATCAACAATTGGTTGTGACTTGAACCCATGTATGCATATAAAAATTTTTGTCCAACAGTAAACATTTTGCATAGTTTGAAAACCCTAGGGACCTTAGTGCACTTTTGATATCTATAGAGACCAGTTTTGGTACAAGTACAAACCACATGGACAAAAAATTGTGATTATCTAAAACAAAAACGCATGCCTAGAAGGCAAAAAGTTTTGGACTTGTGGGCATTTAGAAAAAAAAGAATAAGGATTATGAACTTATGTTCTCTAAAATTACAAATAAATTAATAAAAGTATTATAAGGCAATAAAAATGCAATGATTGAAATTAATTTTTACAAGATTTGCATTTGAAGAAGGCTCTATTATGAAAAATTATATGAGTAAAAAATTCAAAATCATCTTCTGATAATTTTCAGAGTGAATACCAATTTGGCACCAATTGAAGCCAAATTAATGACCCAGCAAATCGTTAAAAGGGAATCATCTTACGATAATTCTCTTTATCATAATTTATGTCTCGATTCAGTACAATTATAAGTAAAAAATAAAAAAATTCAAAAAAAAGAAGTAATATTTTAGAATACAATTTACTTATATTAAAATAACATGATTTTTAAAAATAATCTTTTTCTTTTTTATTTTTTTTTCAAATATAGGCAATATTCGGATTTTGAAGATGAAAAAGAAAAAGAAAAAGTACCGTACTTTTATTGAGTGGACATGTATTTTGGGATGCCCAAAAAGAAAAATAAATAGTAAAGAGTGGACATGTATAAAACTGGTATTTTTATAGAGTGGACATGTATTTTAGAAATACTAATATTTCAGATTTCCATAAATATTGAAGGCTTGAAGATTTTAAAAAACAGTAAAGAAAAGAAAAAAAAGAGAGCAAATATCTTTTTTTTTTTTCTTAAGCTTTTGACTTTTCCTCGTATCCATGTGTGACTGGAATATCAGCATACCTGTAAAGGATCAAAGATATTATAAGTCAAAATGGTAGTAAATTGATAAGATAATAATAATAGCCAATAATTATATTAAAGAGGGTGCCAATGGGATAAACTCAGAATCCAATACATAAAATACAAATAATTCTTCACTCTGCACGCGTGCAAAAATTACAAAATACAAACAGTGAGTTACCGGCACGAGAGAAAAGCAAAAGCAAAAGCTCAGTCACATCTCCATTTAATAAATAAAGGAAAGAAAACAATGAATATTTAATAAATAAATAAAAACCTACCAAAGAAACAACAACTACATTCCATATCTTGCACACAAATATTTAGGTATTGAGATCCGGTGCAATACTTAAATATTTGGGGTGCAAGAAATGGAATGTAGTTGTTGTTGTTGTTTTTTCGTAGGTTTTATTTATTTAGTAAATATTCATTGTTTTCTTTCCTTTTTTACTTTTCCTTTATTTATTAAATAGAGATGTGACTGAGCATATCTATATAAATACTAGGTTTTTTATTTTATTAAATGAACACTACAAATCATGTCAATAAAGTACAAAAAAAAAAAAAGTGGCTTTGGGGTTATTTTTTTGGTGATTGTTCGATTACCGAATTATTCAAAGTGGGCGGCTCGACAACTCAAAAGGGATAGCCGAACCATCTTCAAGTACTTGGAGATGGTTTGGTCACTTCATTCGTTGAATTTAGGGGTGGGTGAACCATCTTAAGCACTATAAGTTGGGGTAGTCGGGCCACCCCCTCTCGTCAAATATGGGGTGATTCCACGACTTGAGTGGTTGGGCCCCTCCTGAATCATATATTCTAAATGGCTTAACCATCTACTTTAGATGGTTTGGCCATCAAACGACCACAAAAAAATATCCAACAACCACTCTTTTGTTTTTAGTTTTGTTGTCTAGTCGGCCTTAAAAAAAAAAAAAATAGTCAATTTTCATTGTATTGAGCTATTGAGATTTTTTCATTTTTCGCTGATACAAAAATTGATGGGCATGGCGTAGTCTCTCGTATCAATCCAAGAGAATGAGTAAGATAAAAGTTAGAGTATTTAACATTATTATTATTATTANGGTGATTCCACGACTTGAGTGGTTGGGCCCCTCCTGAATCATCTATTCTAAATGGCTTAACCATCTACTTTAGATGGTTCGGCCATCAAATGACCACAAAAAAATATCCAACAACCACTTTTTTGTTTTTAGTTTTGTTGTCTAGTCAGCCTTAAAAAAAAAAAAATAGTCAATTTTCATTGTATTGGGCTGTTGAGATTTTTTCATTTTTCGCTGATACAAAAATTGATGGGCATGGCTAGTCTCTCGTATCAATTCAAGAGAATGAGTAAGATAAAAGTTGAGTATTTAACATTATTATTATTATTATTTTTTAATATTTCACCAAGACTGATATCTTGTAAGTTTAGCATGTGTGTTGCATGGGATCTTAATCCCTCACACCCCATAGCAGGAGACAGGTCACGCGCTTGTTCTACTTTCACCACGCTCTGACATACCTGCTTACGTGTACCACATCTTCGAGAAAATCAGAAAAAGAAAATGTAAACTTAACAAGTCTGGGGGTAAGATAACTTCACCCACCTCACAACTCACCTGCCAACCACGGCCTCCGCGTGGGACGTGCGAGACCTTCTGGCGAATCATTTCCTGATAATGACATCAGCCAAGGATGTCATGGGTGACACTTGTACTAATTTTCTTCTCCCCACTCTATTTATTTTATTTATTTATTTTTTAAGTTCTTCTCCACACTCTTGTGGGGCTTTCAAAGACTACTTTTGTTGCAAGACAGCGACGTTGACGGTTTGACTGTAGCGTTCAAATAATGAATCAAAGTCTTTAGTTTCATTTTAGTATTATCGATATTTTTTAATGTAATATTACTTTTCTAATATGATGTTTTGTCCTCACTCAGATCGTTAATGTCGGTCCGTTTCTTTAATCATTTTAGTTTATATGTTGCTTTTCCGGTTCTTGTTTGCTTCCGGGGAATAAACGGTATTAAATTCGCCTCGAGCTGAGCTTAAAACAGTTTTAAGCATGATGAGATTAGGTCTTTCTGCGCTGAATTTGGAGCTCTGAAGTGAGACCAAATTAGGTCAGTGTCTTCAACTTCTTGCTCTGCTTGTTGTGAGTTTTGCACTGGAAAACAAATGACCAAATTAGGCCTTATGATAGAAAAATCTGTTCTGGGATTCTTGTTTAGATCCAAAATTGTTTAGTTTACACCTTTTTGAATTCTGGGTAATTGACAACTTGGCTGTTTTGGCCAGTTTTTCGTGAAGCATGTGGGTTTTTTGGCGCCATTTTGCTACAGAAGACTGATTGGAGCATGTCGTGAGGGGTGAGCACCGTTTGGTGTCTTGTTCTTCTGAATCTTATCTGAATTAAAAAAGTTTAGTTTTTTTCTTTTTTTCCTTTGATTGGTAATTGAAACAGGAGGTAGTTTAGCTTTTTCTTTTTTTGGATGCAATTTAATTTTTTTTTACTAAATGAAATCATCTCTCTCGCTCACACACACACACACTTGCGTGTGCATATACTGGACTGAGATTAAGTCCGCTTTTCTAAGGCTGATTGAAATTGGAAGCTGCAAATCTTCCTCATATATGTGGTTGCTCTAACTTTAGAATCTTAGTTTTACGAAATTGAGTTGATTTCATTTGCATAGCATTGGGTGAATTGATTATGGATCAAAGATAACAAAAGTATGATATTTTAGTCCAAAGGTTAGATAAGTAAACGGGTGAATTGATTATGGACAATTCCAATTTGCTAGTTATTCTCCCTTCAGAAAAGCACAGTCTAGAGAACTGTTGGATATCAGTAAATGCTCTTTTTTCTTTTTTTGAATTTTCCTTTTCACTTATCTATTTCTTGGTGAGCCTACTAGTCTGATTTTTGAAAGATCAATACATATTATCTCATTTACTGGCCATTCTATAGGAGAAAGCTTTTGCGTTAGATTTTTGGGTTATTTCGGTGGAGAAGATAGGCAAGAGTTTAGCAATCTAAAAATATAGCTAAAATATCTTTAGTAGTTGGCTCATTTTGACTCTGGTTTTGTCAAAAATATCTATCTTTTATTTCCCACATTCAAGATTCATGTTGAGGCAATGCAGTAGAGGCTTAGGGAACTTCTGCATGATTTTCATAGGTTCACGGTGAAGAAGAGAAGTAAGGTCTAGTAACTAGCTTTGGGTTGTTGCCAATTATAGGATGTATTGTAACGTGATGTGGTTTTCTAGAAATATAGACATGATGCAGAAAGGATTATGATGTGGGTTACATCCACATAAGCGTTGCTTTGCTTCCTGCTACCCGTTTTGAACATTAATATTGCATTCATGTGATTTTCATTCTTTTATTATTTGATGCTGCAGGAGAGTTGATAAAGTTTGCCTCTCCTCCTTCCTTTCCTTTTTTTTTTCCTTACTTGATAATCAATTTCCAGTATGAGCTTCACATCAACTCAACTTGTCACCTCAAGAAGGATGGGCATATATGATCCATTCCAACATATTAGCACGTGGGAAGACACCTTCAAAGGTGAAAGTAGCCCAAATAAAGGTGCTTTGACAATTTTACAGGTGGATGCTAGGCTGGACAACAAGGTGAAGATACATGAAATTGAATATCTTTGTTTTTGAATTTAGAGTTATTTTATCTGATTACTGGACTTTAACAATTTCTGAATCGATTTGCTAGTCTGAATTTATTTCTCATGAATCGGGGGGACCCTCCAGTACTGATCAAGAAGAAAACAAGCCCGCTGAAAAGGTGAAGAAATTGCACCACGTGGTCTTTCTCTCCTCCCACCCTTAAGTTTGTAGTCTTATGCAATATGTCCATGTCATCTTCTTGTTATACACATGATATTATCATACAAAGTGCATCTTATTATTATCAAGTTAGGAGAGCATTTGTTTTTTGCATTGAATTTACATGAATGGAAGGATATACTTTTTCAAGTGCTAAACATTATTTGCTACTTTTATGGATTTCATCAAGAATTTGTTACTATACTTGATTCTAGTTCTATTATGTGGTATTTCCTTGGCTAGGGCCCATGTGGGCACCCCAGTATCACGTGGTGATGCTGAGAACATAAATATCTGATTATAGTAGGCCATTAGTTGCCTGATCAATGTTGGTCATGTAAATGCACATATCTATGTACAGGTACAGAGACGCCTCGCGCAAAATCGTGAAGCTGCTCGTAAAAGTCGTTTGCGGAAAAAGGTTAAAAAGAAATATTATCTTGTAATAACTTCATAGCTGTGACTTATCAAGCTTATTAAGGTTCAATTTTTATTTTATTTTCATAGGCATATGTTCATCAGTTAGAAACAAGCCGTTTGAAGCTGGCACAACTGGAGCTCGAACTTGAGAGAACTAGGAAGCAGGTTAGGTGAAGCTCACCATTTTCAGTTTTCCCCCTATCATTAAATGTCTTTGCTCATTGATCATGCATCGAAATTTGGTATCCATCTAACAGCCACTGAATGCCTGATTGTAGGGCGTGTACACAGGCAGTGCACTCGATGCTAGTCATGTAGGATTTTCTGGAAATGTAAACTCAGGTTTGTGATTCCAACTGCTGCTAATTACTGTTCTATATCTTGTATTTTCCCCACCTTAGTTTTCCTTCTACTCTTCACTGTTATATTTCATTTCATATATTTTTTATCTAATGCATTTTCAAAAACTTCAAATCTGTGGACATTTCATCGTAATTGAGTATGAGAAAGTACACATTGTACAAGTATGAGTAGCTAAAGAGTTTCATGCAGTGATATTTCCAGTTGGATTTCATGTGATAATCAAACTATGCCAGAAATTTATGTTAGTGTATCAAAAGTAGAACTCTCTGCGGTAAATGTATCTCTGAAAATTTTATGAAGGTTTATATGTTGAATGCTGAAAAATAAGAGTCATCCTAGTTTTCTTAGCCATTGTTTTCCCACATACTGGAGAAGTCCTATATTCTGAAACAAAGACAACGAATTGAAAAAGATTTTCCATGAATATCATTCCTTTTGACTGTGGTCAGTAGCTGCCCCTAAGAGTGTCCTTTATAATCTGTTCCATCCTTTCGGACCTAGTTTTCACTTCCTTGGATGAAACCCCAAGCTTCATTTTTCCCCGTCTTATGTTTCTTTTCTCCCAATACCTATTAAAATGGGTTTTGTCAGACTGCTGAGGCAGGAATGTTGTATTGGCTTCTAAAGGGACAACGCTAGCACTAATGCTTTTAATATGGTGTTGAATACATAGAGACAATTCCAGTCTAACCTCTAATCACCATTTCTTATATAGTTTCAGAACTTTGAACTTTTCATGAGATAATTACCAGTTCTCTTTTTTTACTTTTTAGCCAATTTTCCTAGAGTTTTGTGATTACAGATTGTTATGTTCTTGAAATAGTGCCAACTGTGGATCTTGCAGGCATTGCTGCATTTGAGATGGAATATGCTCACTGGGTTGAAGAGCTACAAAAACAAATTTTTGAACTGAGAAATGCATTGCAAGCTCATGTTTCGGAAATAGAACTTAATATACTTGTGGAGAATGGTTTGAACCATTATTACAATCTTTTTCGCATGAAAGCAGATGCTGCAAAGGCCGATGTCTTTTATTTACTGTCCGGGGCGTGGAGAACATCAACAGAACGTTTCTTCCTCTGGATTGGAGGATTTCGCCCGTCAGAGCTTCTAAATGTAATAAGTCATATTTAATCTCAATGCTTGAAGAATGCTTACATGTTAGTGTCAAAAACAAGATTGTCTCTGTATTTGCTGTTTCTTTTTTGGATTGACTCTATATTTACATCATCATTATTAGTTATCAGTGTGCTGGCCTTATCTTCAACCCTATAGGAGGATTGCATATCTAGAAAAATTAATACCTACCTTCACATTATGAAAAAGAAGAAATGAAAGATTATCATGCAGGAAGCTGCCTTTGTTCTAGAAAAATTGGTTGCAAGCAGAAGTTTCCATATTCTTCAACTTGCAATTTACACAATTTCACCTCTTTGAAACTGTTGCATGATAATTAGAAGGCTCTACCAAGCATAGCATTCAGGACATCATGGATGTTGGTACTGCATTCAAAGAATTTTTACAACATCAAATAGCTGGAAATGGCACTTTGATAAGATGTTTCATGAGTTGCGCATGGACTTTCTAAATACTGTTTAGTTGTTTTGCCATTAACTATTTAAATACATGCTAAATTTCTCTTCTACATCAAGCTGTTTCATATTTAGAACAATGTTTTTGGTCCATTTGACCATAGCTCTCATCTTTGGATCAAAGATCAGTTAATTACATCGTCATGATTTGTTGTTAGATAGTGCAACCTTATTCATAATTGTGAAATGATTATTTTATTTCGACAGGTCCTCCTGCCACAACTTGAGCCATTGACTGAACAACAAGTTCTTAGAGTATATGACCTCCGGCGGTCATCTCAGCAAGCCGAAGATGCCCTCTCACAAGGAATGGATAAACTCCAGCAGAGTCTGTTCCCGGGCATAGGAGCGCAATCAGTAAATGCAGGAAATTATGGGTCTCAGATGGCTGCCGCAATGGAGAAGTTGGAAGCTCTTGAGGTATTTGTGAACCAGGTAATATATTACGGATTGCTGCCGTGAAGAGTTTTACTTGATCTGAGAAATTTGAAGTTCATTTAGGGCAGTTAACTCACAGGTGTTAAGAAAACTTGCTGTTAATTCAAAATTGGCTTTTTGAAGATGTAAGACATCATTGGGTCTTCAAATGAATACAGAGCAGCCTACACCACATATTCATCCATCCATAAACTTAAAATATAGCTCAACTGGGTGATGTTTAATCGTTTGAGGGAAACAAAAGCTGTGTCAAGAATCTAAAATGTGTCTAGAGTTTTTGTAATATTTACCATGTCTATGTGCAATGCCGTTTCAAATAAATTACTGACTTTTTCATTGCACTGTCTGTTGCCCTTCTACAAAACAGGCAGATCACCTTCGGCAACAAACTCTGCAGCAAATGTCTCGCATCCTAACAGCCCACCAAGTAGCTCGTGGCTTGCTTGCCTTGGGGGAGTATTTACACCGTCTCCGTGCTCTCAGTTCGCTTTGGGCTGCTCGTCCTCGGCGAACCTGCCTAGAAAGTACTGCTAGAATCACCATATATATATATATATATATATATATATATATAATATAATAATATATATAATATATATATATATAATATATAGGTTGTAGTCGCATCACGCCCCAGCTGCAAAGGGGATGAATACCGTACTTTTTGTTTCAAAACAGTTTCTCTAGTTTGATAAAGTGTAAATATATATATAGTATATATATATATATATGTCGAGGTTATGTTTATCAAGAAATTTAGGAAATGTAATATTCCCTACAATGCCTGTTGTAGACTATATTGTCTGCATTGTGATAATAGATAAACTTGAAATCAGTGCTTCTTGGGCAACATGTTGGCTTAGATGATTGCTGCACCATTGAGGCACATTGAATGCAAACTCCCCTGTTTTACTTTTTCTCATGAAAAAAAGAAAGAATTTTAGTATACCAGCTATTACACCAACAAAGAAAAAGAAACTCAGTTAGAGCTGACTGGTTACACATTCTTGACTAAAAGAAGAAGAAAGTAAAATGCTGAACCCATGTGAGTAATTAATCTTCAAAAATAGGAGGAAGTCTCCAAGACATTTGTTAAAAAGCAGTCTGGTCAGTTCTAGGGAAATATCTTGAAGAAGCAACTTGGTTTCTAACATAGGTGTTGTGTTGGCAAATTTGCTTTGGCTTTGCCACTTTAAACGGCCAGTTGAGGCAGTCATTTCAACGGACAGGGCCATTCATTTGGTCCATTTCCAATAGTTTCTAGGTTTCTTTTTTCTGCACAAACTTGCACCCTGTTCTTTATGAGAATTGATCATCAAGCATCTCATTGCACAGGTTGCAGCAATTGTTAGCGATGATTCCATCCATACAACTCATTATACCCCAACTGCTGAACAATCTTATCTTGAAAAAAATAGCATTTTTTTCAAGATTAGGACTAAGACTTTGAGAGTTTTAACTCCTCTAAAGCAGCTTTAAGAGTGATTATTGATTCAATGGTGCCTCTGCATACCAAAAATGAGAAATTTTCTTCTTTGCACGTCTCCAATGGGAACCAAACTGTCCCACATCAATCTTCTTGCTTAATAAACCAAAAAAAGAAAAAAAACTCCCATACTATTTCTCCCTTTCACATTCTTAATGGAGAAGCTTGGGTGAGGAAATGGGCAAAATGGTAATATTGCCTATCCTAACTGTCATAGTACAGGAAGCCCAATTGGATCAAAAAAAAAAAAAATACAGGAAGCCCAACCGTCCACAAATACCCGCTTTTCAAATTTTTTTTTTTTTAAATTTTTTAAAAAGAAAATATAAAAACTTAAGATTCAGTCAGAATCTTTACATGTATGGTATCAGAACCTCTTTGCACTTCCTTCACGTCTTCAACCTTGGGAGCTAAATCATGACAAATTGGTCAAATTTTTGTGAATAAAAACGAAAACCTGAATTTTCGTTCTCAATTTCTCTTTGGCCGTGCGATTTGAGCTCCAGCTCTGAGGAAAACATGAGCAACCTGAGGACAATCTGTAGGCCACACACGGTCTTCTTCTCCTCCATCGTGAGTTGCAAACAGCGAGCTCGAACTAGGGTTTCATTTCGAAACCCTAACTACAAGCCTCGCTTCTCCTCGCCGTCTTCGTTCGCTCCCTGGTTCGAGTCCTTGGGTTCGAATGGTTCTGAGCCGTGGTTCCGTGTAGGCCAGAGGAGGACACTGGTTCGGGCGTCCAATTGGTCCGATCAGAAATCTCCCTACGACACTCTTGGTAATCTCATTTTTCTTTTTTCTTTTTCCTTTTTGTTATTTTTTTTTTCCTTTAAAGGTTCTATTGAAGAAATTATGTGAACAACTGTACACAAGGAGGAACAACACTGGAAAAAATTGAAAATTGAGACTTTATACATGTGCTTGTGATTGAGTTTTGGACAAAGTTTTCCACCAGGTCAACGAAATTCTTCCAATGCAGTCGTCTGATGTCTGTTGTAGAGCATGTGAGCATTTTTTGATTCTCACATATATTTTTATCTGCTGTTGGGTGACATGTACACCTTTTGATGTGTGTATTCTATAAGTATGTTTGTGATTGGTTAACAAATTAGATCTCAATTTTGTTATACAGAGTTAGAAGGAGCTGCTAATGAAGAGCAGATAAAGTTTGCCTACAGACGCTTGGCGAAATTCTATCACCCAGATGGTTTGTCCTTTATCATGACTTCACTTTTTTGGAATTTTAAATTTCATGGATGTTTTTTGCAACTTAGTTCCTATTCTTGGACTCTGTATTGATACAGTCATCTTTCCTTTTTCAAGTCTATGATGGTAGAGGGACTCTTGAGGAGGGGGAAACGGCTGAAGCTAGATTTATTAAGATTCAAGCTGCTTATGAGTTGCTCATAGATGAGGAGAAGCGGAGGAAATATGATATGGACAACCGAGTCAACCCAATGAAAGTAAGATTTGTAATTTATATGTTAGTCTCTGTGTCAGTTTATAGTTTACTTTAGGCTTCAAGATGTTAATATTCTGGGTATAGTTGTTTTACTTTTCATTGCATTGCTTGCTTTAGAATATTTTAATGGTTCTATTGAGTTTCATTTGTTTTTTGTAGTTGGTGATTGCATTTCTTAGTCTTCTGTAGATGATTCTGTATATCCTTTCTGAAATTCCTGATTGCATTGTAAACTATTGTAGCACAATCCTACTGCCACAGCCTGGTCTGGAATATGGCAACTATGCTCACACACTCAAAAGTATTGTATCAGTTACTTTTGAGAAAGAAACAGTAATGGACGATTTCTCCACCATAAGTTAACCATGAGAATGAGCAAACCAATGATTTATGAATTTAAAATTTTTCTAGTTTCACGGTAAAGCCAGATGGAGCATTACTTTATTTTTTGAAAATTAATACTCGCATACTGTTAGTTAGATGTGGGTCGCATTATGACGGGTAAATGTTATAATAATTACTAAGGTTTACCACACATGATACATAGATGAAAAATCATTAGCCAATTTAATTTGCAAAATGTTATGGGGTTGGGAGAGTATAGGAGTGTTCAAAGATTCAAAAGCAATAAAAAAAAAAAAAAATCATTGAGCAATACAAGAAAACTGTAAATTCTCATATTCTAATGTATTAGGAAATGCATTCCCTTCTAAAATTTCCTGCTTTTATCTGCAATGCCAGCAAAGTTATTGAGCATATTCAATAACAATTTTTTTGGTTTCTAACAAATTTTTTTTTTTTGATAAGTTGCTTTGGTTTCTAACAATTTTGTTTACTATAGTTAATTTTAAGACTTAGTTTTGCATTCTGTGCTTAAAGTATCATGAAACTTGCAAGCTTAAACATATTCAGTACTATATATATCTCTGTGTGTGTGTGTGTGTATTATGGTATCTATATGTATAACTTCTCTTTTTTTATGCTTCAGATGAATAGTCTCTATAGGATAATGATTAAGAGTTCAAACTCTCTGTTGAAATATTGACTGAGATGGTTTGGAATATCTTTGTCACCGAAACCATGGATAAACATTATCAACTTTTCCCTTTTTGGGGCTAAAACATAATCAGTTTTCAGTTTTATATAAATTGTTCTTGTTCAATGTTTCAGCTTGTATCGTGAACTTCCAGTCTCCAAGTGGACCTTGTCTTTGGTTCATGTAGGAGAATACTGTTTTGTTTGTTTAGAGAGTAATCTTAATTAGATGATGCTTTTTTTTGTTTGTAATTTTATTAATTGTATCCTCACTTCAGCTGCTTTACTAACGGTGTTTCCATGTTGACTATTATATCAGGCATCTCAAGCATGGATGGAGTGGCTTATGAAAAAGAGAAAAGCTTTTGATCAGCGGGGTGATATGGCCATTCAAGCATGGGCTGAGCAGCAGCAGCGTGAGCTGAATCTTCGTGCCCGTCGTCTTTCACATTCAAAGGTATTGAATTAATTATATCTCCCCCAAGTTTGAAAAACAAAAAAAATGCTCTCATGCTCCATCTTCTAACAGCCCCATTCAGTGCGTTCACCTAGATCTCTGTTCTTGTTTTGTTTGCTTATATATGTAAGCAAATAAAGTTATGCTGATTCTACACCAAATTAATGTTCTATATAGCTATTTTCTGGTAACATCTCAAAATAATAATCTTTATTGATTCACATTTGAAATAATAGCTTCAGTGATGGTCCTTTATGTGATCTCACTTTTCACTTAATAGAGTTCTTTCATTATTGGCCACATTTTACAGCAATTATCTCTTACAATCTACGCTTGGATTCCAGGTTGATCCTGAAGAAGAGAGGAGAATCCTGGCTAAAGAAAAAAAGGCATCCCAGGAGTATTACTCGAACACCCTGAAGCGGCATATACTTGTCTTGAAGAAAAGGGACTTGATGCGAAAGAAAGCAGAGGAAGAGAAGAAAAAGGTTATCAGTCGACTTTTAGCGGCAGAGGGCCTTGAGCTTGACACAGATGATGATGATAAGGCACTATAGGCAATTTACTTAGCTTACTGTCATCCCGCATCTTATTACAGAATACATTCTGGAATATCTGTTGGTGATACATATGTTTATTGTACGATAGGAAAAAAAAAGTTGTATATATTATTCCTTCCATAGTTGAAAATAAATGATTCTGCTCAAAAAAGCAAGTACAACAGATAAACCAAACAACACTGTAAAAACTTAGAGGAAAGCTTAGGTGACTCTGATGCGAACCCCACTAGTAACAAAACATAATAAAGGATAAATTAGCTACTTTAAAAGAGCCGTGATTTTCAATGACTATTTCGAGAGAATTTTGACCTAAACAACATAATAAATTGTATTCCAAAACAATAATTAACTCAATACATTATTATTGATAGTTTCTCCTTTAAATAGAAGAACAAAAGACTACTTATTACTTAAGAGGCCAATTAGGTATTGACTTCTAAGATTAGGATTGACTTTAATAAGAAAAGAATATGAATTAGAGATTTATTCCTTATTGGAAGATATACTCCTTATTGGACTCTGTAACACAACTGAGCAATAACAAATAATTATGATTACATCAGAGGCAGTGAGAATCCACTACACTAAAAGGCAACTTTTTGGGTAAACTTGTGTTGTATGTATCATCTATCTGAGGCTGTGAGGGCTATATATCATAGGTCAGGATTCTCAAGATAAGCTGAATGTCTCTCCACAAGAAGTCCTATCAGGTGATTCTCCACATCATCACCAACCTGCGTCTTGTCCCGGCGAACTGATATCTTTTCAGTAGCTGTAACAACTACAACCTCCTCTTTGCGGGTTGAAAGCTCGTTTGCCACAACCATATGCATCTTGTTCTTTTTAAGAGCCGTATCAGCCTTCTCTAAAAGAATTTTTGCATCCGTCTCCAGCTGTTTAGTCAAGCAGAAGAAAATTTTTCAGTCCCACGCTAAAACCTGATTTATTAACAGGTACTTCTCAATTATACATAACAAAAAGTTGGGGAAGGTTATAAAAGGTCGGGGATAGGTGCAATGAACTGCCCGTATTGCATTGCACTCGATACAAACCCAATAAATAGGCCCTCCACTTTCTTTGGGATATAGGGGGTAATAAAATACCATACTATACGCCGTATTAGACTACTCTTTCACATTGTCAAATTCAAATAACCAATAACAGACAGATATGAAGATAGAAACAGAGATAAGATTTCTGTTCAAAGAAAGAACCGAACGGACCTAATTCAGTCCCGTAGAGATGACCAAGCCACAACTTGTTTTTTTTTTTTAATTATATAACCAAGCCACAAGTTATGGAAAAACAAATGATATTCTACATCTAACATCCTAGATATATAGAGGAGAAAAAAAAATATAGAAATTTCATGCATAATATGGTTGATATCAACAAAAACAAAAACTTTTTTTTTTAATCTTATGTCACCGTTGTAGATGCTGCTACTCGTCATCAAATAGAGTTTTACAGGTACAGTCAAACCTATAATAGTTACCTAAGTTACAATAAACTAGTGGTAGAAAAACATCTAACCTTGAAAGATATGCAGAAGGCCATGGGAGCCCAGTCTTTCCTCAGCACTGAGAGCATCTTTGGCACTTGAACCAGTCGCATGTCCAAAGGACCAGATGCTGACTGTATCTTGTGCTCTGCCTGCAGAATTGAACCATGTAAAGTAGGCACAGACATGATATACTTTAGACACATCTTTTATGAGTTTATAGAAGGCAGTCTTAGATTGTGGGAGCGGTTAGAAGTTCCCTTGTAGAGGAACCTCTGCTATAGCAAAATGATGCAGGAACCAACAGGGCTAAGTTAAAGAAATCTGAACTAAGTTCCTTGGCTAAGGTCGAGACTTCTAAAGCAAATCTGTGCTGTTCTCATGTTTCTGTTGCTATGCTACAAGCGTGATGCTAATATGAGAGGAATTTGAAGTATATAGTCAGCCTATTTCCAACATGCAGCTTGCCAACAAAAGATGGTGATCTTTCTTCATGTTGTACCGATACATAGTGTTCATAACAAGAACCAATTTTTGCCAATTGAATAAACAGAACTGATTTTCAATCTGTTTATACATGACAATATTGGGAGAATTCTGGAAATGATCCCATGCTCTACCAAGGCCAAAATAAAATCTGACTAAAATTATCAATGGATAACTTCTGTACTCCTGCAATTTATGATTGTTAATGAAGTCTGAGATAAGATTAGCAAGAAGTAAATCTTGTTATTTTCTTTCCAAAAAACCTCAGACATAAAAAGGAGAATAACCATGTGTGAGGTTGTTTTGAATAACAGAAGAAATGAAACTTGTGCTCTACACTTGAACTATAAATTTTTTTGAAGGATTTACATAATCTATTTTCCAGAATACCAAATACAGCGAGAAGAAAGAGTAAAATAAATGACTACTCAACATATTAAACCTTTACCATGCTCTTCCAAGGAACATAAAAGTCAGAAACTGCAGCTGCAAGATAAAACATTGCATTTGCCCCAAGACGACTCATTGAAACTGCGATCATTTGTAGCATCTGCTCATAATATAAAGACCACTAATCAGTCCATAGGAGAACACCTATTATGTCCAAAATCAACAGACACTTTAGTAACATCAAATAGAGCAGCAACAAATTTATAGGAATTAGGATGGAAACTTGTCCTGCAACAAGAAGTATAAACTAGTTTATATTGCCTATGCACTTTAACAACATTGTTGTACCCAAAAGAAAAGGTAAAGTTACAAAAGGGAAAGGGTAGCCAAATAAAAGAAGCAGTTTGCACCATGAGGGATTCAAAACAATCACCATATGACACACAGGACCAAAAAAATAATAATACATTGAGAAAAAAGAAAACCCTTTGACTGTCCATATGGGGCTTAAGAACTACTTCTACATGACTAATAGTTATAATTGAACAACTCTCCAGAAGAAAGCAAATCAGACAGCCTTATAATTCCTGAATATGTATATATAACCTTTTTTTTCCACTTGAGCAGTCTATGGTGGCATTTACTGCATTGCACCCTGGATGCAGAGGTATGGTACTTGACCTGCAGAATTAAATACTACTCTCCCAACAGGAATCTTACCAAATATAAGTGTTGAGTGTGGAGGGCACAGAGAGAGAGAGAGAGAAGCTGATTTACCAGATGGGCACAAAATATGATCCCAAACATTGACGCAAAAAAATCATGAAATATACAGATTCATAAGTAGGCACATCATTTTGTGTTAAAGAAAAACAACCAATGATCAACTGAAGCTAACCTGAAGATACTCAAATATGGTTGTAAAGGGAAGTTTTAACAGGTGGCCTTCTGCGGCTGCCTGCAAGGATAAAACCCAAACTGGCTCACTGTTATGTTGAGCTAATCTTCTGCCATTACATTATAAACCAAGAGAGCTAAAAGTTGAAATACAGTGATAGAGGGGGGAGAAAAAAATGCACGGATAAATATCAATAGTTCATACAGCATGATGCTCAGTGATGGCCTTCTTCACTGCTTCAGAATGTGATTGGTGCACTGAAGTATGAAACGAAATTCAATCATCTTATCAGGAACTGTCAGTACTTCAAATAGTATTGATCATGAGAATTTGACATATTAGCATTCTCAAAAAGCTGCCAGGAAAGCTAGGACTAGATTCCATGGGTTTGTCATTTAATAGTTAGTCCATGGGTTTCAAGTATTAGAGCCATGTAATAACATAGGCATGCATTATAAGCATGATTCATCACATTTAGGTCTTTTCTCAGGGTGCAACTGCTTTCTACATATGTAAGCATGAAGAAAAAAAAATTATTCACTTGTCATGATGTCATACATATATTCTCTGTGGCCAAAAGAAACAAACCTGTAATATTTGACTCATCAGTGATCTCAAAACATTCAACTAAGGGATCCTCTGGAAGAGATCTGCAGTAAGGCTGGTAGGTTCCCCTGCATAAAATACATACAAGATCCACCATATGGTGAGCAGACTTAAAAATTACTCTCTTTCAACCAAGTAACTCTTTTAGTTAATGGAAGGGTATACCATGGCAATAAAATAATTCACCTGCGATATAAAAAGATAACTGCATATCCGGCCTTAATAAAATACCTGCAAGTTAATCAGCATGTCAATATTGATAACATAGCATTAAAGTTTGTAACTAAAGACTTGCTGTTTGGTATGGACCTGGCAGAGCCTGAAAATGTTTATTGTGAGGGCCGAACTAAAAATTTAATAAACACAATATGTGTATCACAAAAACTATATCTATAAAAGTTTATAAATATATGTAAAATTTATATGTTAACAACATAATTTGTCACCACTAGTACAAAAGGACAAATACAAAAAGTCTAAAGTCATAGTTTATGTTATTTTAGAGAAACAAAATCATCAAGTATCAAATTTGAATTGAAGCTCTTAGCAATTTCTATCAATAAAGATAACCAAATTCTTTGCAAGAAATTTATCATCCATTTTGTTGTGAAGTCTTATTTTAACAACTTTTGTCAATGGAAATGCCCATGTCTTTAATTTTTCTGTCTCTACTAATCTTCAAAATTATTATGCACATAAGGTTCAAAATACTTCGACTGAAATCTGAAATTAATTTTCTTCTCTTAAAAAAATCAATAGGATAATACACCTTTTTGGCTTATAATGTCTGCAAGTTCTCTCTCAACTTCTTAAAAAGACATTTTTGGCACTTAGACATTTATATTAAAACAAAAGGCAACGCCGCACCGGTGTAAGAGAAGTTCATACAATCATAAATTTACAGCAGCTTTTCTATTTCTCGGCTGCTGTGCCTATATGTAACCTACCTTTAAAAAAATTAAATTAAAAAGAACTTATAGTAAAGCCTATACGTAGTGTAAAAGAGAAAGAATGAAAAGACCAAAATGCAAGTGGGCCTCTCAGTGAAAGTCTAAAAGTAAAAACAAGATAATTGCAGGGGCCATTAACCAATGAGGTTCAAATTTTTTCTTATAAATCAAAGCACGGGTAAAAAAATTTAAACAGCTTGTGGGGGCCACGGCCCCTACTGGCCCACAAGTGGCTCCGCCACTAGGTATGGTGGAATGTAACATACTCGGTGGATGCTGCTCCTCTATGGCCCGAGCTGAAGTTATCAATGTAGCGAACACACCGTTGCTCCAAAGGAACCGTGGTGCCACCAGATGTCACGCACACAACCTTCCTAGCTCTTCCATTTCCTGAAAATAATTTTTGAAACAACAAACACTCAATTGACCTTATTGATCCGAGGGGCCATTTTGAAAGTTGAGCATAAAAATTGCATATGTGATTAACTCGAGAGTGAATTTGCCTGGCAGTGCTGAATTCCTTTCAACAAATTCCTTCAATTTTTCACTGATATCGTCTCTGTTTTTAAGAGGAGGGGCGAATTCAAAGAATGATTTGACTTCTGCATCCAGTGTTTCTTCTGGAACTCCCAGTCCATTTTTGACATCCATTGCAAAATACCTACAGCCATTTTCTTGTCAAAAAAAAGAAAACAAACCCACAATTTGATTTCACGCAAACAAACCAACAGGGATCACAAATCACAATCCGAGGGATTTGGTTCAGGACAAAGTACATGAACATTAAATTTTCAGCATCGTATAAAAGCCACCCTCATACTCAAAACTCAAAACTCAAAACTCAAAAGAAAGTCGACCATCACTAAACAATGCAAGTTATTGAACAAAATCTCAATCAGGTACGAAGAAAGGAAAGCGACAATTTTGAATAAGACCCTTTACATATATAGATAATAGATCAACGTTAACCTCACAAACGCATAACAAAGCAAACATCATGAGGCAAGCTAGAGAAAGGGGCAAACAAACCCTAGTCTTTCCAATATAAGAACACCGCGCACTGGTTAAAAACACGAATTCAACGCACGCAGAAATTCGTTGAATCGAATCGAATTTGACATTGAAATTCAACAATATATTTGAGTTCACAGATGAATCCAGAGCCCTTACCTTCAAGAAACAAAACGCCTAGTGAAAAAAATGTGAGGAAAAAAGTGAGAAGATGTCAGTGTTCATTTGGTAGTGTGGATGGTGAAGATTTCAGCTTGTTTATATACAAAGTCCATGACTTTTTTGGGACTTGAAAGTTTCTGTGCGCCGATTGGTTTATTTATGATTTTACTGTAAATTTTAATTTCAGGAATTAGTTAATCTATAACGCGTGAGCGTTAGGTTTCATGGCCGTATAATTTTCACGTATCCTTCTATTCTCACGTATATTTTCAAAATGTATTTAAAAATTATATATTTTTAAAATAAATATTAATTTAATAAACTTAAATAAAATAATTTCCTCCAACCAAAAAAACTCTGTCCATGATAGCAAGTGCATATTGATGTGAGAGGCATCAAACCAAGTTATACCTTAAAAGGGCGAGTTTGAATAAAAGATTGGATTTGGTTAGAGGATTTTTGAGTTTTGATATAATGTAAAGTATAAAAAATGTTATAAATTTTTCTATATAAAAAGTGAAAAAATTTTATTTTTTATTTGAATAGTAATAAAAAATGTTTAATGTGATATAAAAATTGATTGATGAAATATAAAAAAAAAATTATAATATTTTAATGTGATTTATTTATTTATTTATTTTTGTTTTAAAAAATCAAACTAAAATATTTTGTCAAACGTAGAGTTTTTCAATTTGTTTGTGATATATATATATATATTTTTTTAAAAAAAAACATAAGAGATTGAGATATGGCCAAAAAATTCATTTGGAAAAGTGGATTAGTATTATTATTATTATTTTAAGAATTGAGACTTAATATTGTTTCGAAAAACATAATATGGTATTTGCAAACTGTGTCTAAAAGCATCCTCGATTTTGTTTCACGCCCAAAAAAGGAAATGAGAAATATATAATTGCTTATGCAAAGAAATGCACATGTTTGATTAAGACATTCCTTGCTCAGAAAACCCAAAAATAAAAATAAAAAAAAGTAAGAGATTCTTTCTATTGAAAGTCAAAATGATTGTTCAACCACCCTAATCACATCTAGATTAATGCTGCACATAATTTTACTTTCTTACACCTATTTTCACATCATCAAATAAATTTTTTGTCTTCCAATTATGTCAGTTTGGTAGGCGGAATACCGTTTAAAAAAATTCAATATATCAAATCAAACCAACCCAACATTCCCATGTTTTTTTTTTTTATTATTATTTTTATTTTTTACTAAAACAACATAGTTTGTATTATAAGAAAAACGATGCCATTATATATATATATATTCATCGCATTTCTCAACTCTACCTTTTAGTCTCATGCTCAACCATCGGCTTAGCAGGGCCACCATGCACGACGTTGACCTCAACCTCCCTTTGAGTCTTAGCCACCCTCACTCTCATTTCGATTACTGACTGTTATCACCAGAGAGCCCCTATGATCCGGACCTGCTGTAAAATGTGGGTTTTACAGCCACCAATAAAATATTGACACCTCAGCAAAAAGCATAATTTCACCCTTTTTTACTCTACACATGCCACACCGGATCAGCACCCTTAAACCACCGGATCACCAACCTCCGCCGCACGCCGTCCCCGAAGCCACCGCGATTGGCGAGCAGCAAGCAGCCACACCCAGCGGCATCACCGCCGACCTCACCCAGCCGCATCACCAGGCCGCGCGCCAGATCTGGCCTGTCTGCCGCGCCGGCTAGCGGCCTAGTGTAGGGCCGCGTGACCAGCGGCCTCACCAGGCCGCGCGGTGAAGGCCGCGTGGCCAGACCGAAGAGACCAGGGCCGCGCGCTAGATCTGGCCGGTCTGGGCCGCGCGGCTAGCGGCCTAGTGAGGCCGCGTGGCCAACGGCCTCACCAGGAGGCCGCGCGGTGAAGCCGCGTGGCCAGACCGGCCAGACCAGGCCGCGCGCCAGATCTGGCCGGCTGGCCACGCGGCTTCACCGCGCGGCCTCCTGGTGGAGCTGGTGCCAGCAGCCAGACCGGCCAGGCCGGTGGCCGCGCAGCCAGATCTGGCCGGTCTGGCCACGCGGTGAAACCGCGCAGCCTCACCAGGCCGGTGGCCGGGCAGCTCACCTCGCGGCCTGGTAATGCCGCTGGGGTGAGGCTGCCGGTGATGCCGCTGGGTGTGGCTGCCGGTCTGCCGCCAATCGCGGTGGCTTCGGGGACGGCGTGCGGCGGAGGTAGTGGATCGGTGGTTTGAGGGTGCTCATCCGGTGTAGGTATGTGTAGAGTATTTGGTGAAATTTTATGCTTTTTATTGAGGTGTCAGCATTTTATTGGTGGCTGTAAAACCCACTTTTTAAGGATGGTCCTGTTTGAAGATTTCCCTTATCACCATCGACTTGCCAATAACAAATAATAACAAAATTACCCCTTGTCAGGAAAAGAGATATAAAAAAATATTATTTTCCGACAAGGGGTGGGGTGGTAGGCAAAAGAGCCCCTTCCGCCACTTGTCTATCCGACTCCCACTTGGATCTCTCTTTTAGCTTTCTCTTGGATTTCTCTTTCTTGTTTTGGCTTCCCCCCCCCCCCCCCCCCCCAAAAAAAAAAAAAAAAAAACCAATCGATTATAACCGCATCAAGGCGAAAAATAAAATAAAATCAATGAGTTGGCAAAATGTATTTATAAAAGAAAAAATTAGGGGCAATTGATTTTTAAAAATATAAATGCTAAAAAAATTATTCAAATATTTTTTTTTATCCCTCTAAATATTACCATCATCATTAAATTTGAAACTTCTATAAATTTTATAGCTCAAATAATGATAATAATATTTAAAAAGATGAAAACAAAATTTGAGTAATTTTTCAAACATATTCCTTTTAAAAAAGAATTGTGCATTTAAGAAAAGGTAACAAATAACAGCAGCTATTAATGGCAAAAATCAGCTATCACCCTAACAAAGAATTGTGCGCAGTCACAGATGGTCACCATCCACTAATTAATGACGTCTTAAATGAGCCACCTTACTTACCAAAAAAAAAAGAAAAAGAGCCACCTAAATCGTTGTGATCGTGATGGGTGTTGAATCATCACCTCAAATTTCTTATGCCTTGGACCACCCTGGGAATCTCAACAATATATTTTCCTCTATTGCTTTTTTTTTTTTTCTTCATGTTGTCCAAAAAAATCCGTTAATTTGATACAAGTATAGACCAAATTAGGATGTTCATCTAGAGGTAGGATATAATTCTAAAATAAAATATATTTCCAAATTATCTATGATTAAATCTTCAAATACCTATACACAAACATGTTTATCCAAATTTACAAAAAAAAAAAAAAAAAAAAGTTTATCCAGATTATACAATGTATTAAATTTTAATTATGACACATTTTCTTTTATATCGCTTTACATTGGAGATAGTAGAGAAGGTGATTGCAGCTTGAAAGATGCAAGTTATTAATATTATTTAAACCATTATTTTCAATTTCATTTGGTCCCAGCTTTGGGAAATTACAAAACAGAAAAATGAAAATGCAGCAGCATCTTCTTTCAAGATATACAAATTACAAACAGAAATAAAAATAATTTACAAAAAAATCAATTGAGACTTTTATATCTTTCAGTACAGAATTTTTTTATTTTTTTATTTTTTGTCAAAGACTTTCGTTTACGGATGTAATTGATTCCAGAGATGTCAGATAAGGATAATGGACCACCCAAAAAAGAGTTTTTGTCTTTTGGTATCGGAATTAAAAAGGACTTCTGTGGACTGTAGAGTCATTATTGAACCCGACGTGAATCGAACACGCAACCTTCTGATCTGGAGTCAGACGCGCTACCATTGCGCCACGGATCCACTTGTTGTTAGTACGGACAATCATATTAATTAACAAACCATTAACTGACTTTCATTTTATCTTCTTTTTCTTTTATTTTTATTTTTTTTAAAAAAAGATGGTTTCTAGTTGGATAAAATTTTTCTATAAATTGGGGTTGAAAAATAATTTCTTAAATTTTTATTCTATTAAATTGCTCTATTCAAAATGAGTAATATTATTTAGTAGAGTATTATA
>FXXK01000275.1:134633-207553 GCA_900184695.1 Betula pendula
TAATTATTATACAATTTAATAATGTAATAATAAAAATCCATTTTTAGATTAACACTTATAAAAATAAAGAAATAAATAAAAATTAATTTTTACTATTACATCATTTTAATTGTAAGAAAATAATATAATAGTATATTAAATAATATTACTCATTCAAAATACAAGTAATGCTATGGAACACCAAGAATCACATTTCATCCGTTTTTAATGAGTTGGATGTCAAATATGTAATATGAGTAATGTTTGTGCATTTATTCTATGTCTTTCTTAGAGTTCTTCTAATACAAGTGGACTAACTTTTTATTTTTTTTAAAGAGTAAGTGGATCACAACTTTTGTTTAAAAAATAAAAAACTTATTTCACATGTACCAGAAAGACTTTGAAAAGAATAAAGAGTAGATGCACAAATATTACTCATGTCATGTAATATATATGAGTAATACTTGTTGTCTATATTTTCTCTTCATTTTTGCATATGTGAACAAAAATAGGCTTTACAAATACAAAAAAAAAAGTTTTTATTTTTATTTTTAAAAACCACATATGTAAAGATGAAAAAAAAAAAAAAAATCAACAACGAGCATTTCTCAATATGTAAATGAGTAAATGTTAGTAGGCTGGTACTGGTAGTAAAGCATAAATTGGTAGGCTGGTAGCCATTTATAGATATAATTTTTTGTTTTTTTGCAAAATCACTAATCTTTTGACGACTTGAAAAAAGAAAAAAAAAAAAAAAAAGACTTCCCGCCAAACCCAACCGTTTCTAGAAACAGAACAACCACCACAGCTGGACGGCGATAAGGCGCCAACTCCTTCCTTCAAAATATCCCCCTCTCTCTCACTCTCNCGATTATTATACAATTTAATAACGTGATAATAAAAATCAACTCTTAGATTAACACTTATAAAAAAAAAATTAAAAATTAATTTTTACTGTTACATCATATTAATTGTAAGAAAATAATATAATAGTATATTAAATAATATTACTCATTCAAAATACAAGTAATTCTACGAAACACCAAGAATCACATTTCATCCATTTTTAATGAGTTGGATGTCAAATATGTAATATGAGTAATGCTTGTACATCTATTTTATATCTTTCCTAAAGTCTTTCTGGTACAAGTAAACTATATTTTTTACTTTTTTTGAAGAGTAAGTGAGCCACAACTTTTGTTTAAAAAGAACATAGAGTAGATGCACAATCATTACTTATGTAATATATATGAGTAATTCTTATTCTTTATATTTTTTTTTTATCTTTGCATATGTTTACAAAGATGAACTTCACAAATGCGAAAAAAAGTTCTTAATAGATATATATATATTATTCAATGGTGATGATAATATTTAAAAGGATGAAAAAATAATTTTAGTAGATATTCTACCATTTTTCATATATAAATGAGTAAATGTTTGGCCTGTAGTAAAGCATAAATTGGTAGGCTGTAGCCATTTATAGATTTAATTTTTTGTTTTTTCGCAAAATCACTAATCTTTTGACGAGTTTCACTTGAAAAAAGAAAAGAAAAAAAAAAAAAAGACTTCCCGCCAAACCCAACCGTTTCTAGAAACTGAACAACCACCACAGCTGGACGGCGATAAGGCGCCAACTCCTTCCTTCAAATATCCCCCTCTCTCTCACTCTCTTCCGATTTGGCACAAAATGGCGGACCCCTCAAAGCTCCACTCCCACATCGAAATCAAGGCCCCTCCTCCACCACCACCACCACCATCAACACCGTTGTCCGCCGACCTCCCCGTCGCCACCGCTCCCCAAGACCAGAGGATCCCCTTCTTTAGGTCCCGCTCTCGGCGCAGCAGCAACGGCGGTGGCGACACCTGGGTGATCTCCGTGTTCGTGATCCTCCACGTGGTGGCCTTCCTCGCCACCATGCTCGTCAATGATTGCTGGACCAACTCCCACCAGGACTGCGCGCTCAGGGCGCTTGGCAGGCTCTCCTTCCAGACTCTCTCCGAGAACCCCCTGCTTGGGCCCTCCGCTTCCACGTCAGTAAAGATTCACATTCACAAAGCTTCTTGTTTCTGATGACTCTTTCTGTGATTGGTTTAAACTGTTTGGTCGCTGAGAAAAAAACAGAGGAGAAAAAGGCTAGTATAGGCTTTGCCAGACCATAAAAGGAAAGTTTTGTACTAGAATTTCTGATTTTCATAGCTGGATGGATTAGGGTTTATGGAACCTTTTTTCTTAGTGTTGTAGTCACTGATGTCTCGAAAACTATGAGCTTATAGTTATAGTGATGCTCTGTTTGGGAGTTCAGGACAATCCCACGGAAATAAGGAATGGTTTTAGCAGCTGTTAATCTCTTATGCTAGGGTTTCTGGAAAATTTTTATTTTGTGCGATTGGGCGTTTTCTTGATCCTGTGGCTTTCAAAAATTGAGCTTAATTGTATTTCCCGTTTGGTTGCCAAGAAAGTTTGATAAAAAGGAACTTTTGTTTTGGGGGGTTATCTCTAGGTGTTTAATGGAGCTTCTTTTTAGAGTTAGAAAACCTTGCCCGGCAAACACTTTTCTGATTAGGAGCTTTGGATAGAGATTGTGATTTTTGCCTGAGAGAATTGGACAATCTTTAAAAATATTATATTTATTCCAAAATAATTCTAGTTTTTTTCTTTGTATTCGAGAATGAATGAGCATTTTTGTTAGAACCAAAACGTGCATGTTGATAAATAAACTATTTGATGAGTGTTTCTTGAAGTTTTTTCTTCCAAAATGGGATTTCATTTCATATGTTTTGTGTGTAAGATTTTATTTCAAGTGAAATGTCTCAGACAGTTCTCAACCCACTGGCAAATAAATGCGTCCACTGTTGTAGGCTAGATCAAATGGGGGCTCTTCGAAGGAAATTTTTGACAGAATATCACCAAACTTGGCGTCTTTTCACATCTCCATGTTTGCATGCTGGAGCCATCCACCTTGTCATCAACCTCTGCAGTGTTATCTTTGTAGGGATTCACTTAGAACAAGAGTTTGGACCATGTAACTATTTTCTTCTCTTTAGTCTTTGTTTTGCATAATCAAAATAAGTAAACAGCTAGATCTTGAAATTTGTTTACCTTCTTGCTTTTTTCACTTCTGTTGTGCAGTAAGGATTGGAGTAGTATATATACTCTCGGCCTTTGTTGGTACCTTGGTGGCTGCACTTTTTGTCCAAAACAGCCCAGCAGTTGGTTCATCCGGAGCTCTATATGGATTGCTTGGAGCTATGCTCTCTGTGCTTATTCGGAACTGGAAAATTTACACCGATAAGGTCCTTCACTTGCTTATTTTCTCAGTTCCCTGTTTCCACTTTATTAATTACGAGGGAAAACTTTCCTTACCACTTCTAATCTTTTACTACTTTTGCAATTATACTATTAAACTTTAAAAAGTGTCAATTTAGGGTTATCATTTTTCAGAAATTTGAAATGTCAACCCGCATGTCCAAATTCAACGTTAAATCTCTAAAATACTCCCATTTTTTTAAAAATTTTTAATTATTAAATCAAAGTATTTTTGTAATTTTATAAACATCTTAGAAATATTTTAGGAATTTCACTAATCAATTTGGACGGGAGAGTTGACATTGCAAATTTTTGAAAGATGATCACCTTAAATTGACACTTTTTTAAAGTTTAAATATATGATTACAAAAGTGATGAAAAATCGGAGATGGTAAGTGAAGTTTCCCCTATTAATTATTATGATTATCTTGTCTAATAATTGCTTTTTTCTTTGATTGCAGTTTGCAGCTCTAGCATCACTTTTCTTTTTCTCTGTGATCAATTTCGTCCTTGGTTTGCTACCTTATGTAGACAATTTTTCAAATGTTGGAGGATTTATATCGGGGTTCCTGCTTGGATTTGTGCTTTTGTTCAGTCCTCAGCTCAGGAAAGTGGCTCAAAATAAAGGAGACCTTTACGAATATGGTGTTGAAGTTTCTACTAAATTGAAGCAGAAGCTAGACAGGCCAGTTCAGAGGAGTGTTTCTCTTCTTCTTTTTGGTCTTATGTGAGTTTTTTCTTTTATTTGTATGGCATGCTAATAATTGTTTTTTGGGCTTACGTGAGATCTTATAAGAGGAGCTTCTTCCAATGCAGACTTGCTGGATGTCTTCTAGCAGTTCTTCGAGGTGTTAACATGAACCAGTATTGCAGATGGTGTCAATATGTTGACTGCGTTCCTTTCAAATGGTGGAGCTGCAAATACAAAGCAACTTCTTGTGAGGTATAGATTTATTTCTAGCAATTTTTTCTATAGATACCCATGATTCACACAGGGTTTTGAGACTGAACCGTGACATTACTCTCCACCCCTTTTTTATGCGGAAGGAATTGCCACTCAGTCCAAAGACCACTAGCTCAATTTCAGCAATTTGATTGTTTGTGATGTTGACATTAGCAATGTTATGATGTATGTAATTCAGTCTTACAGTTTGATACTCCATGCTAATGATAGTTAAATGTCAAATGCAGACCATGGTGAGCGATGCGCAGTTGACATTGACCTGCATGAGTAACGGAAACTTCAGGGTTTTCCCTTTTACTAACATTTCGCAAGCAAGGGTAAACGATTTGTGCACTCTGATATGCGGATAAAAACTTGTGAGTTCTGTTGATTTTTTTTTTCTTTTTGGTGAAACAGTAGAACTATACAAACTTTTATATGCATACCAAGCTAAAAGCTAGAACGTGTAAAATGCAGACAATCAAGTAATGCATGGTTGACATTGACCTATATGAGCTGAGTAATGGCAACTTCAGTGTTTTTCCCTATCACCAACATTTTGCAAGGATGAAGGATTTGTGCAGTCTGATATACTCATGAAAAGTTGTGAGTTACAGTTTTGTTATGAGATGGTAGACCTCTACACATTTTAATATCAACATTTTGTTGATTACTAGTGATGATATCCGTAGCATTCTGAAGTTGCCTGTGTTCCAAATTATCAAAATTGTATAACCGAATGGAAGATGAATACAATGAAATGAAATGAGACATGACTATACTCATATGTCCATTAGCTTAATTGATGATCAACTAAGCAGAATGTCATCCTTCCCTTCGGTTTAAGAATGTCAGTGTCAACCTAAAGTACTGATTTGGCCTACCATTCTAGAGCTTGTAGACATTATGAAAAACTGTCTTGAGGAAGGTTGGTCTAAAAGTCTGAGGATCACGTACACCCTAGTGCCTGAAGCATTTTCTGTGGGTATATGCTTCATGTATAGAGATTAAACTTAAGTGCGGTGCACATTTTATTTAGCAGTCACTTCTTAGTGGTTTAAGCTCATAGCCTTTTCACTCGCTCTCCAATCTCTTCACCTTTTAGAATGATTGTACAGCGTTATACTCGACTTCTTTGATACAAATCTTGGATAAAACTCAATATTAAAAGCCGACTTACAAGAGGAGGGTGCCTAAAAGTCTTATATACACATGGTTAAGATTGTATCTTAACCAATGTGGGACACTTAAAGAATGTAACATTCTTCAAAACTGCATGCACCCACAGTAAAATTTTTGCTGCTATAGATCTATATCAAGTGTGTTATTCCACTTCTTTACTCTTCAACTCTGCTTTCTGCACCAGAGCTGGATCATCTACAATATCACTAGTGATTGAGTTACCTAATCTCACATTTTTATGTTCAAAATGCTGTCTTTCTGTTGTTTACCCCTCATTTTTTCATGACATTTTAAGTGATAGCCTGGTTTTGGAAAAAATCTCTTTGAGTCCTTGCTATTTGTGGGTTGTGTATAAATGTATTGATACGAGTCTCGTGGTATTAAGTATCTCTCTGCTGCTTCATATGAGAAATCCATTGCTTTCCATTAAGTCACTTCTCCACCAAGTATAAAGCCTTTGGTAAATTACTTTCGTATTCTATATATTAACTAGTCACTCTATTTATTTTTTCTTTAACGTAAAGCTCAACACTCGTACGTGCACCCACAACACCTTTAATTATGAAATAACTAAAAAGAAAAACTCCATGGGCCGGGCCTTTTTAACTTTTAGAGGAAAAGAAATATCATTCAATTATAAAATCAGCAATATCTTCCAGCAAACTGTGCAAGTCCAGATAGTAGTTCTCTCTATCTCTATAACCTAATCTCCCACCATCTCCGATGTTTATATAGATATTTCAAGAGAACAGGAGCTACTTCAGACCAGTGGTGTTACACTGCTAATGTTGTTTATGTCCTCTGTTTTGTTTCTATTATTTTTCAATGTCAAAAGTACTTAACTATTGACAATGAGATGACACCTAATATAACTAGAGATATGAGCATAAGAGCATTTTTTTTTTTTTGTTCTCTCTCCCTTTCAAATTACTCCACTAATTTTGAACATGTTTAGTCACTCCATCTTACATGTATCACGCAATTATGAATGTCTTTTAATGAAGCAACAGAATTCGAACTTGAGCAAACACTTGTTTAGGTGTGTTACACCCAAGTCAAAGAGCCACTTAATCAACCCATTAAGATTGAGCATGATGGGATTTTGATTCTTTATGTTCCAACTCGGATTTTAGTTGGAGGCTCTTTTCTCCATTCCTTATGTCCCCTTTTTTTTAAAAAAAAAAAAAAAAAATCCAACTTTTTTCCTCTCCTTTCATTATGATGGCACTCTTACATTAAGGCTGACAATTTTTTACATGAACCCAATACAAAATTAGTGAATTAAAGTTAAGAGGTTGACTCGTTTAATTAAATAGACCAAATTATGATTAGAGTTAAGGGGTTTTATCGATTATACCCATACTTGACAAAACTTAAACCCGACTCACAAACCTATATATCCACCCCTATCTGACATATGATATGGTAAGTAATACAGACCAAATCTAATATGTCAATACGATTCTTTCTATTTCAAGTGAAATAAAGATTGACCATAAATTTTACAGATATAATGACATGTATTGCTACTTCATTTAAAATTTAAAATGATGTGACATTATATATACTAATAAATACAACAAAATACAATATTAACCATAAAATAAATCGTCTTAATTTACCCTTGAAATAATACGCAAAACTGCCACCATATGTGATTTTTATAGTTGGTTCCCAAGCACACTTTGCTTAATTTTTTTAACCAAACGGGTCTGACCTGAGAGTGCCCATGGCCTTAACGGACAGGCATATGAGGTGGGCTCGAGTCCCACGCCGTACTGTGTTACCGGTCCACTAAATGGTTTAGGTCCCATTTGGGGAAACAAATGAAAAAATATCTACACACACATATATATATAGGCTCTATTTTTATCCTAATTTAAATAATTTTTTTTTAGGGTATTTCAAAAGATAAATACATTAACAAATAACTTAAAACATAAAATACAAAAACAATTTCCACATTTATCTCACGTCAAAATACTACTCCAAACCAAAAACAAAATAGAAATACCATATATTACACATTTATTCAATTGAGCTGATAGACACTGTCACATCAACCGAATAGAATATAACATTACTTAAAATAAAAAGAGTAAAGTTATACACTACAACTTTATCACACTTTTTTATTCTACTATGTTAATGCGATAGAATTAGTAGAGTAGAGCTACATGTCCGAAGTTCCTCATAAATAATAATAATAATTAAAAAATCTTCACATTTATAAAGATCTTTGGACGTGTAGCACTACTCAAGTTAGTAGCCATTGAATATTTGTTTTAAAAGTAATGTTATACACATCTTTACCTCATTTTTATTTCATTATACTAATGTGGCAAGATCTAGTAGCCATCATATATTTTTCACCACGTCAACATACTTCTACTTTTTTCCAAATTAAAATATTTATTTTACTATTTTTATAAACTACCATCAGCCTTTTCAAAAAAAAGAAAAAGAAAAAGAAAAAGAAGGTTCTTGTTGAGAATCGTGTCCACCTCTTTGGTAAATAAAGTCATCTTTATTTTTTTGGACATGGCTTAGGTGCTGTAAAATTTTTACAGCACCTAAGCCTGATCCTATTTTTTTTATTAATAACTGTGTATCATTTAAAACCAAAACACATTTTTTTAAATGATGGATAGGGTACTAAATAATAATTGAATTAATGAAACCAGGGACCCACATTGTACGGTAAATCCTCACTTTATTTTCATTAATAAATATTATAATGTACTATGAGCTGCACCTAAATAAATAAAGGCTATTAATTATAAAATGGGAGATGTTATTCTTGTTCATTTATTACTCATCTTTGTATAAGAGATGTTTTAATTTATTATTAAATTATGGAACCATACATTTGATTTCATAGACTTAATAGTAGATTTGTATATATCTTTATATGAAGAGAAACAAGAAATAGATAAAAGAATAAAAATAATCATTTCTTTTATAAAATTAAGAAAAATAATAATAATAATAATAATCACGAATTGTTGAAATTTTTTTGATAATTACATTACAAAGAAAGGAGGAAATGTAGACTTGTGGAAAGAAATCAGAAGAGATATTGCCTTGGGAGAGTATAGGAGTAACCGAGAGAGTTAACTTTGTGGGAATATTTATACCAAAATAAATTATAGTATTAATTAAATGAATAAATTTATCATTTTTTTTTATAAGTTTAAGCATTTAAAATAACTAATGATTTGACATGGTATATAAAAAAAAAAGCCATAAGTTTGAACTTTATTTCCTTATTTATCCTTTATTTCAATTAAAATATTTTGTGTATTACGATGTTTCACTCGTAAAGGAAGGGGCGAAACTAGCTCATTTCTTGGAGGTTACAACCCCTCCAAACAAACTAACAATAAAAATCAATTAAATATCCTCCCAAAATATTTGTTTTATGAGGTAGATCTTCAAGTTTTGCCTTGTCCACATTAAAATTCTTAGTTATGCATGCATAAAAAAGTATTAAAATATTAATTAAATGAGTAAATTTACTCTTAACAAATAAATTTCATTATTTTGGTTATAAGCAAAGTAAAATTCATTTTGCCATGCATTGGGGTACCATTTTTTTGTTCCTTAAAAAAAGAAAAAGAAAAAGAAAAAGCTTGGTTTGAAAAATGACAATATAGAGTATCATGTGATGATTCTAATCAGCCCACAGAGCTATGATCGATAGAGTGCTTTATAGTACACTGTAAGGCTGTAAGCTGCACACCTCACGGACCCAATCAAAGCTACCAACTTCTTTTTCTTTTGATCCTTTGGGGCTACAGACATGATTGAATGAGGCAGTGTTTGCCCTACCTCGGCCGCCCTCCCAGCCGCAGTGGCTTAAATGACTAGTCCTTCTTTAACTTTTCCTACAATTTGTGGGCCTTTACCCAACCCAAATTTTTTATTTACTTCAAAACCTTGTACATGTGTGTCCCTCTAAAATTACTCTTTGATTTTTAAATTTATAATTCAACTTTTAAAATTGTACGTCTTTTAAAAATACATCCCCTTATTTGCTGTGCCAAAACATCAACTTTTCAGGTTTTCAAACCGTCAAACACACTCTCAACCAAAATAATTTGACTTTTAAAATTGTACGTTTTTAAACCCCAAAGAGTTGGCTCAAGTGGTAAGAGCATTGGTCTTTGTGGTAGTCACATAAGGTCTAAGGTTCGAATTTTCTTGGGTGCAAACAATTTCTTGGGGCCAGCCCGCCGGCGAAGCCGGAGTATTATCCGATCTGTGTGGAGGGGGCGTTTTACACGGATTCGAGGTTTACCTGACAGGGGTGGATTTACGAAGTGGCCCTACCTTAGAGGACTTTCTCGTCATAAAAAAAAAAAAAAAAAAAATTGTAAGTTTTTAAAAAATACATTTCCTTGTATGCTGTGCCAAAATATCAACTTTTCAGGTTTTCATACCATCAAATGCACTTTCAAACAAAATACTTTCCTCAATTTTGTTTAAAATCAGCGTTTGGCCTGCCATTAAAGAATTGGAGTAGGTCATTTCAAAGTGCCAACCCTAGCAAAATTAGCTCCACAAACCGCCGAGAAAGAGAGAGAGAGAGAGAGAGAGTGAGAAAGAGGAGTAATTATCTCTGCAAGAGATCTGCTTCTTTTCTTTTTTTGGGCTGCTTTTTTTGTGTATACTTTTTGGGCAGGGCTGCAGTTTGAGATGAAAATTGGGCAGAAAAATCAGAGTCTTAATTGGACCATGGCATCTTTTAGAGAACCCAAGGGTGTTGGACCATTGTACCTCAACTGAAACCATAAATGGCCAACAAATCCTTAAAACAGAGCATTATTGTCCATGTCGCAGCTTTAGCACACTCAGTAGCAGCTATTGTGTGATCAAACAGCTCCATCGTACCAACCTTGATGTCCAAAGCTTTATCACCAACAGGGCCGGCTAGCATTTTTAGTACCCTCACTAAAATAGTATAAAATAATTTTTTAACAAGTAAATTTAACAAAAATATACAAAAACGAGCCCTAGTACTACAACGAAAAATTTTAGTGAGTGAATAATGCCCACCAAATAATTAAAATTTCTTTTTTTTTTAATCTCTCTCCATTTTCTTTTTCTTTTTCTTCTCTTTCTCTCTCATGCACTAGGATTATGCATTAATTAAAAAAACAAACAACAGCAACATATATAACTGAATTTTTTTTAAAAAAAAAAAAAAATTCAAACAAAATCTGTTAGACAAAATCAATGTCTAAATTGGAAACTACAAACTTGACAACTTTGGTTGAGGTGAAGAATAATTAGAGAGGAAATGATCTTATTTATATTAAATATGACATGTTTTGAAAAATATAACCGTTAGAAAAAAAGACAAATTTTAAAAAATATGACCATTAGAATAAAACAAATATTCAAAAGTATAACCGTTAATAAAAGATAAATATTCAAAAATATATTTAAATTGAACAGTAAAAATAAATACTTAAAAATAGTGAGGCTCATAGAAAATTGAATACTCAGCGAGCATTCACATTGCTCTTAATAAACTAATTTTTAATAGTTAATTTGGTTAGCTCTATAGTAAAGAAGAAAAATAAAAAGGTAATTGAAGTATGCTAAATGAAGCAATAAAATCTGACCACGTTTGTTGTTAAAACTTTGATGTATAACCTGATTTATTCCAATTAAATGAAATTTTCAAAATGGTAGAAAAAATATGGGTTTTTTTTTTTCTAAAAAAAAAGTGGTATAATTAATGTGTTGAATTCCTTAGAAATTTTGATAAAAACAACTTTATTCAAAGTAACGTTGGAAAATCATGGAATTAAAAGGAAAAATATGAATGCAAAATAAAATTGGGACTTAAATGCTCGATCGCAATGACGATATATTTTTAGAACATATTTTAACTCATTTTCTAAGTGTTAAGGAATTTGATAAAATAATTCCTAAATATAATAAATCTCAATTGTTATTATAGAATAAAACTTTATAGAGTAATAAGAAACACCTTATAAGAGAGGAGTAATGTTAAAAGTCTTTCTTGTATTTCTACAAAACTGATTTGACTTTAAAACTCAATGTTGCAAGGCTCTCGAGTTCTCGGTCAACTGTGCCTCATAGCACCCATTGCTCGTGACAAGTGTAGCAACCATTGCCGCTACTAGGCAACTAGCGTTCTTCTCCATGACCAAATATATTGTTAAGGTGTGATGAATTTTTTATTTGACATCTTTGTATCTAGCCAATGTAAAACAAAAAATTTATTCCCACACTTCAAAATTTTGGATTGACTTGAAAGATGTAAATATTTCAATTAAATGCACATACAACTTTTAAATATAAAATAAGTTTGATAAATTATTTAAAATACCCAAAATAATTTTAAATAAATCTAACAAGTAGTGTGAAGGAAATAACGTTGTTTTTGATTATCTTATGAAAAAAAAAAAACTCTTATTCAATGTCGTCGCACGTGACAAACCTTATATTCTCCCAACTCGAGCTTTCTATTTTCATTATATACTTTGAACACTTGTGCAATGCACTGATTATATAATAAATTTAAAATAATTAATTTGATATTAGAACACACATAATAACAATATCAATTATTTTATAATTATTTATGTAGATTGTTTACTTATATCGATGGTGTAGCCTGTAGAGTGAGTAACATTTTAAATTCCTTCAAACTTTTAATAAGAGTTTTAGGGAGAAAAAAAAAAAAAAGTAATGTGAGCAAACATCATTTAAAATGGAAAACCTTGCCCTTCCAGTCCTACGTAAAGGCTCCCATTTTCACTATATATATGATTAGACTAGATTAAATTATGGATTTATTATTTCCGAGTGTGTTCACTCTTTTTTTTTTTTTAATAGATGAGAAAAGAGACACAAGAGCTACATGGGAGATCTTTCCCACTATTTAAGGGAAAGATCCAGAAAAAATGTTTATATTAAGGGAAAGACCCCTCTTCAGCCAATATACATTGATAAATTTTTTTTTAAAAAAAATATTTTATATATTTTTATCAAAGGAGAAATGTATCAGCCTTTGATTAAGTAAATTGATAACAGAATGTGAACATAATGAATGATATATTTAATAACAGTTCTAACCTTAATAAATAAATTGATAAAAATTTAAACATTGGAGAAAGATTGAATAAAAAGTGATATCTTAAGGACATACGAGCACAAATTAACCCCCATAAAAAGTAAATAGTACATGATAAATATATTGGACGACAAAGGAGGTTTGGGTGAGATTGAGTTGGGGAAGCTAAGGCACTTGTGGTCAGGATCAAAGAACATGTCATCTGTCGAATTTATATGCTGCAAACATCTGCAGATCGGTCATACTCCACAAAAGGTTCATGCACCGTTGAGGTAGCAACCATTAAATGTGTGACAAATGGCATGTTCCCACTAAAGAGCAATGGTGAGGTAATGCCTTAAACCCACGCTGGAACACAAAATTAGATAATAAAAAAGAAAAAAAAAAAAGAAAGGAAAAAAAAAAAGAAATCATAATCATGAAAAGGGCTCTTCTTAAGGTTCCTTTTTAATAATATCATATCTGCATCTAAAGCCTAGAAGCACTAGCACTTGTTACAGTACTATAAATGTTTAGTTGATGGGTTTCTGCTTAGTCGCAAATTTGTGCAACTTTAGAAAGCTCAAAGCTCCCCCTTTTAGGGGAGGAGAAAGGGACTAAAAGGCAACTATAGTGGGGAGGAATCCACAAAGTGGGTGTTGCCTAGTTGAACCATAAAGCATACCAATCCTTCTTGCCTTTCACCATCAATGTTAGTCAAAGAGGGATAATGGGTTTTAGGGCATAGACCCTATGGACTTTTTCCTTTTTAATTTTTTGAAGCAAGAATAGACCCTATGCACTTAAAAAAATGTGTTCATTGGTCTCTTTATGAAGGATGTGCCAATTGGTTGACCCCTCTCTCTCTCTCTCTCTCTCTCTCGTTTGGGTGGATTGACCTTGTATGAAACGATATTGGAGAGTCCATCAATAAGTTGTTTGACATGCCAAGATAGTCACGTAAATGTATAGTACTAGATACTGTAAAATTTAATTTGAATCTTGTTATATGCATGAAAAAGACTGATAAAATATATTCATGTGTTGTGTTTTTGTATAAATATAGTTCTTCTCTTAGGTATTTTCTAGAGAAGTTAATGCTACATGGCCACTTAGACACATTAACACTAATGATATACTAAAACGTGACAATTTAATTTAAATTATAAATTTACCTTAAAAAAAAAAAAACAAATGATGGGTGGTCAGCCACCCATCTCTTATGAGGGGTGGGCACCCTTACAAGAGAGGAGTGGCCAGCCACCTCTCAATAGGGGAGCCAACCACCACTTTTTATTTATTTATTTATTTATAATTTAAGATAAATTTATAAATTAATTTAAATTGCCACGTGACAATAGATCATTAGTGTTGATGTGTTTAAATGGCTACGTGACATTAATTTCTGTTTGAATGTTAAAGGAAGGACCATTTTTATGGAGAAGAAAACTACAAGGATTATTATATTAAATATAAACGACATGGATTGATTCTACAAAGATGCAATCATGCAAACCATATATATGGACTTGTTATTATTATTATTATTTTCCTAAATAAAAACAGATCTGCCCCCTTTAGTTTCAAGGAATGGCTTAAACCTTATGAAAATCAAGGTCTGTGATCATGTCGTATATAACGTGTCTCCGGCAGCCTATCTCCTTCTGAGATGGTTGTCAGCAGTCAACGCCTACTTTCTCCACATGATTGACCAATATATCAATAAAAGTATCTTATTCTTTTATAAATAAATAATTCGGTACTCAAATGATTCCGCAGACGAATAATATACCTACTATAATATCCACGGCGTTTATGCTACACTTTGCTAGATAGATCAATAATAATGAGGGATTGTATATTAATTTTTTTTTTTTTAAAAAAATAAAACTAACAAGGATTCTTTGTTTTTTTTTAAAAAAATAATTTTTATAGATAAGAAGGATTCTGTTAATCATATATGATACTGTCCAACCATCTTCAAGAAACTCTTTTTTATATAATAATAATAATAATAAAGTCATAAGCAAATGGTATGACCCTCCACAAATTGAATACTAGCCTTCCATATCATGAAAATGAATATAATGATGATGAAAAAAACAAATGAAGAGTAGGGGCATTCAAAAACTCGTCGGCCCAACATCTGACTTGAATAGGTTGAATTTCGACAGTGGCATAGTAAGATGTCGATAACAATTTTAAAATTCCAACAAAGTCGGATCAAAAGTTGGTATAGAGAAAGAAATTTCATCGGAAAGAAGTCGGAGATAATTTCGACATATCTCAACAAAGGCGTAGACAGAAAGCGGAAAGCTCATTTCGGCCCGCCAACTAGGATGCCGGTCCATAAGAAAGAAAAAGATGATGGGAAGCTAGTATTAGGTATGGTCTACATATACCGGTGTGGTTGTGCCCACAGAATAGAAGATAGGACCCTAGTAGAATTACGTGAGCCCAATCCACTCTGCTGCATAATTGTCTGTACGATATCGATTTTGTTCTCACATTCAATAGAATTAAAATGTGTCCCGAATCTAAGACTACTTTAAATTTTGTTTGTAAAGGTTATTTAGGTGGCCCAGGCGAAAAGAAAACCCTACTTTAGAAGGTTGAGAATATGATTATCATCCAGTTGTTTAGTTTTATGCTTGCCACCTGTCATATAAAATGCATAGGAATATGTAACACTTTTACCTAACTTTAGTTTTTTTTTTTTCCCCCAAAAACAGAGCAGTGATTTAATTGCTCATGTCTATGAGAAGTGGAGCACCTTCCTCAGGGAAAAGACAATAATGCCCGTATTCAACTCCTTTAATTTGCATTTAATACATTTTTCCTGATTCTTTGTTCTTGTGCAGGTGTGAAAGATTTCAATAGCTTGTTGGTCTATATATATATATATTTCAAGATGAAATTATCTTCTTGAATCTTCATGATGTTTATAAAGTTACCATCAAACATTGTTGTCTTTTTATCTCTCTTTTCCATTATTGTTAATATTTAATTCTCTAAAAGTGAGATAATGTTAGAAAATGCTACTATTCAATCTCATTTTGGATAAAGTTTTCATTCATACTCTTGATGTTGCCACCAAAGAGAGAAAAAAAAAATTGAAATGGATCGAAAATTGTAGTTAATCTATAGTTCTAATACCATAATAGAACTTAAACAAACTCTTAATTATAATTGTCTCTCACATTACGTACAATAGAGAGTCGAGAGACCTTTCCATTTATTTAAATAAAGTCATTTTTACATGTGTATTAAATAAATATTAATTGAGACTAGTGGAATGGACTTTAATAACAGTTAAAATGGATGGAAGTGTAATGAACTTTCAACTTTTGTGTAGTCTTTTTATCCTCTAATAATTCTGTTCTAATATATATTTCCCATAAATGCTACAAACTCTCAATCTCCTACCGATTTTTCATCATAGTAGACTCAGGATTCAAATCACATTTGACCAACTTCTACAAATAAAGAATCAAGCTCACACTCTCTACAGATTCTTCTACCGATTGTGTACCATACATAAAATCCGAATCCATATCACATTTGGTGTGTCAATATACAGAAAGAATTTTCCCTTTCATTATAAACTTTTTCTTGGCATCAAAGCATAGGCTTGAGCTAGTTCTATAAAAATTTCTAGGGCTTCTTCTAACTCCAATTCCACTACCTTTACTTTTCCTAATATTGATGGCTCAAATTATCTCATGTGTCTGTCTCAGTTTCTACCAGTGTTGAGAAGTTATGGTCTCTTGGGTTATTGGGCGTTGTGGATGGTTCTATCCACAGTTTATGGATTGATGACTCCTCAGACAGGAATGCAAAAACGAGACAGAGTAACAATGGTCAGAACAAATTAACCAATCTGGTATTAAATATTAGATGCAGTAAGGCCAAATAATCAATAGAAAAATTCTCAAGGGTGGTAAAGACCCTCATTGATTATTCATAAAAAAAGAAACAAAAAATCAATAGAAAAATTCAGGCAATTTTTTCAATCAATCCAGACCAAATCACTCCACATTTAAATACGTTTTGATGTTGAGAACCAGCTTTGAAAAAGATAAAAGGCATAAATTTTAAGGTAAATGAGGGCTCATGTTACACACAAAGAATAATTAGTTAGCTTTTACTTGCTGAGCCATAGACTCATATTTTTTACTTTTAAAATTGTTGAATTTTACAGATATATAGTTGCAAAGGGCGAGGATGAGCCCTACTTGAGCTTAGCTTATTATCTTTGAGGTCTGTAAAAGGTCTTAGCTTTTGAGGTGAGTTGACTTTTGCTGAAATCGGCCGTAATTGTGATTATCATTTGTGTCATCTTTTGAAATTGTATAGATATGAAGTATATTTAGTTTAAATATCTGGTGTTAAGTTTACATTTTGTATAAAAAATGAGTTTGTGGATACATGCAAATTTTTCTATGTGAATCAATGTAAATAAAAGTAGTAGCGTAATGTGGAATATGTAAATAATTTGCCCCGCGACTTATTATTTATAGTCATGGCGTATCAGGAAGAATAATAAAAAAAAAAAGTTAATATAAGTCATATGCTTGTTGATTTTATATTTTTATTTTTATTTCATTTTTATGTCTTCATTTGTGTGCAGTCGTGTGTATATATATATATTTTTAATTTTTTAATTTTTTTTTAATATTATGTTATATTCGTGTTGACCATAGAAAATGGTTTGTCGTCAACGACCCCAAATGAAACAGAATAATGTGATATTATTATTTTTATTTTTATTCCAACTCTTTACAGATATTTTATTAGCCCATAACACTGTATTTGATATTTCTTTCTCATGAAGATGTCACATCTAACAGTATTGTTTATAACTACAAAAACAAAAAACAAAAAACAATATTGTTTATGTGCATGCATGCCAATTACCATTGACGCTCATGATCATCTATGTTTTTTTCGTACAAATTGCAATTTTATTATATATTAGAAAGTGTTAGAATAATCTTCTTTCCTTCATTTAACTTTTATTTTAATTAATTTTTTTTACATGTTGGGCATTGTTTATTAATGAAAGTTTGAGTCCACACGTGAGATAAAATTTATAATATTAATTAAATTATTAAAATATGAGCTCACATATGAAGAGAATGTTAAAAAATTAATTTTTTTTATTAATTTATATTTTTAAAATAAGTGGTGATTTAAAAAAAATATATATTTATGCTTTATAACACACATCGACAAATTCATGCGGTATTTTATGCCATAGAATATAATAACTTTGTAGAAAAGAATTTTGCTTTAGTGAGTTTTTTTAATTACAGTGTTTAGATTCATATGTTAAAAATAGAATAAAGTTTTCCCTTCAAATTGAGTTAATTTGTTTTTAATCTAGTTTATTAAATTGACATGTGTTTAAAATACATGTGATTTTTACATGAATTTTTAATTTTCACGTGGACACATGTCAATTTATAAATTGTATTGAAAAAATTTCTTATAATCCAATTTAGAGAAAAAAAAAAAGTCCTTAAAAATGACATAATTTGATTTTCTTAGGATATTAAAATATTTGATTGGGAGCTAAAAAAAAATGTCCTGAAAAATGGATTAGGCTTAAGTGCAGTAAAAATTTTTATAACACCTATATTGTAATTAATTTAAGGGTTTAAATTTAATTTCATGCCATATCCCTTAAAAATAACATAATTAGATTTTCTTCTCACATATTCCACCTAAATGTTTGTGAGGAAGAAATAAGTCAAGACGGTATTAAAATATTTTGCTATTTCATATCCAACACCATTTGACTTTGTGGAGATATTAAATTAGAAAGAATACCCTGTGACTTTTATATGGAAGATCTCAAGCTCTTGTCTGTTGGCAATGGGTTATCGTTTTTGTGGTATATGCAATTATGCAAAGATTAATTGGGAGCTATTGTTCATGGTTTCACAATGAAAGCCGTCAACTTCCGAAAAGTTGGGATTATGATACTAGATGTTGGTTGTTTCTGTTAGAAAAATTTAAAAAAATTGTTAGAAAAAAGAAATGATTTTAAAGTGCGTTACGACGCGTGCAAAAGAAGAAATAAGGTCATTAGTAGGCGGAAAGAACCATGTAGATGATAGCCGCCTCCCTCTCCTCTCCTCTCTCTCTCAGAAAACTTAGACGTTCCCGATGTTTTGGGCGGAGGAGGGATATCGCTCCCTCCTCCACCCCCTCCCCCCTTCCTCCTCTCCCCTTCTCTTCTTGCCTTTCGTAGGCAGCAACCGCTCTTTTGGTGGCATTTCCTCCTCTTTGGAGGCTGATCTCTCTCACAAGCAACTTTATCGACTCCCCTTCCACCACGTGGTGACCGGTCTCCACCTCCTCTTGATGCTCACAGGCCGGATCTACTTCTTTCGAGTTTTTAAATCTGGTTTTTCAAAACTAGATCTGTAAACTTGGAAGAATTCCACCACCTCACGTCGGCACCACCCTCCGCTCCGCCTTCAGTCGGTAGATCTGCTTTGTAGATTTATATTTTTGCATTTATTTTCTGTTTTCTTTAATTTTCTTGTATTTTGTCTGTCGTCNCTTTTAAAGTGCGTTACGACGCGTGCAAAAGAAGAAATAAGGTCTTATGTATAACTGAGTCTTAATATCTACTGTTTGATCAAGCTTAATTTGATCTTATAGTCACACCACCAGTTGTGCTTCTAACGCTTCGAGCCGTTTTGGAGTATACACACAAATGCATACACTCAAGCATTGGTGTTGGGCCTTATAAACACTTTCTCTTTTTTCAGGACTCTTTTCATTCAATACTCTTTAATACTTTCCATTTAAAACATTCTCAAATTTCAAAATAAATATATATAAATACTAATTTTAGAAATGCTTTAAAAGTCTCTCAGTTAATTTTTGTGTTTTTTTTATGCTTTTTGTTTTTCTAAGCAAAAAGATAAAAGACAATTAAAGATAAGTAATGTTACGTATTATACTCTAATTTCAACCCTTTTCCAACTAGACTGATATGACGGTGCATGTCCATTAGTCCTTAGATCAGTTCTTGTTAAAAAAAAAAAAAATCCTAGGACAATGAACACTGCCACATTAACTCAATAAAATGAGAATATAACGAGAGTGTAGTATGTACCATTACTCATTAAAGATTAGAACGCAATCAAAATAACACATACGTTATCTCTCATAGTATTAATCAAGAGGAATCTAACCCTAATTAAACAGTGTCACAACAATTTAATCAAAATAGCATCCTTGACTATCGTAAATAAAAGGAAAGTAAAAATATGAAAAAAGTAAATTGAAATTTTCTACTTAAAATTAAATCTAAAAAACAATAACTAAGCCAAATCCATTGAATAAACATTTTTCTAAGCATTTTAAGGTTTGTAAATGAACTATAAGTTATCTTTAAAAGAAGTAGGCTTTCAGGGAATCCCTTTTATCTTCATTAAACATTAAAAAGAAAAAAAAGAAAATGAAGAATGAAAAGAAGTGTGAGTGGTCCCAATAGAAACACCCAATTTAATTCAGGAATTAATAGGATAAGCAACTTGTCAAGACTAGGCATATCAAACCCACCCTCCCATGCCTAAACTGATTGGATATGCCTTTCCCTCAATGCCTCCTTTCTTCCTTTTCGTTTTTCTTTGGTTTGAATTTCAATATAAACATTTATTCCTTTATATCATTTTCACTAGTTTAGAGGCTCTGCACCATCCAGTTGTATACATCTATGACCATTAAGAAGAAAATGAAACATTCTCCTACAGAGATGACTTTATAGGTTAATATGACGATGGGATGAAAGGGATGTTGCCAGACAAATCCAGCCGTCCATTTCTTTTACTCCCACACCTCCATTGGACCCCCACTTGACTCGATGTCTCTCTAGTCTCTACCACCAATTTAAAGCATACCAAAGTTTTCCTCTCTCCGATCTCTAATCTAGTTTATTAAAAAATTGATATACGTTTAAAATGCACGTAATTCTCACGTGCATTTTTAACCTATTGTTTTTATGAATTAACTGGGACGGACTTTACATATTCGTTTTTACGAAATCTATCAACCACCCAGCACAAAGCACATTCTAAAATCGACAGTTGCCCTACTTTACCCGGCAAAATGTGGTATTCTAGGAAGTTAATTTGTTTGCTCGGCAAATATAGCAAGTGTTAGTGCTGAGCTGTGCTTTTTGTCTTTGTTGAATCAATTCAAAGTTTAATTCGATTCCAATGCCCACCAACCATGGTGAAATATGGTAAAGGGCATCTAGAGAGGCCGTGTTTGATAGGTATGCAATTCAATTGCCAAAAAAAATAGAAACATTTCTATAAATATATCACTTCTGAATTTTAATGTAGATTCGAGTTGAAGAGCTATTTATTAAAGTTACAAGTCGTGACAAATCAACTCTTCAAGACTTCACTTTGCACAATACCAAATATTTAAAATTAATTTCATTTTTATGTTACATTATCACACTTGTTTAAATCAAAAAAATATCATTGCATGCAAATGTCCGGCAACCTTTTACGGTAATTGGTCGTGTACCAACGCACTTCGCACTTGTGCGCTAGGGTTGAAGAGACTGCCATGTTGGAATGGACGACAAGGTTGTATACCGTGTACGTGCACTTTGTTCGGCATGAATTGGGTCAAATATAAAATTGCCTTGGCCGATAATTTCGGTAATTTTTGAGTTGGGAAAATGTTTGGGGACTATAGTTTCTTGACCTTTCATATTTTAACATAATGTGTGTCACAAGATATTTTAGTGACCAATGTGGTAAGTTTCATATTTAATTGTCACGTCAATTTGTAAACGTGGTAATTAGTACCACGTGGATTGCCATATGGCAGTCCATATTTTAGTGGCTGACATGATAAATATTATGTGGACTATAAAAGCTATAGTACTCTTAACCGTACTCGTTTGAGTTATGCGGGTGGAGGGTCACTATTTGTGTTAGATTTAGATAAAAATCCAGATTAAAATCTAAATGTGAGATGCTTATATACTGAAAAGAACTGTTTTTCAATATTGGAATCACAACAATTGGCATCAATTATTTGGTAATGACTTGTCATTGTTACGTATTATCTTATCCAATCATCTGAGGATATTTATAGTAGTTTGATCCCTAGCTATCACAGGAAATAAGTTTGAATTGTTCCTGGATTCCAAAATTAAAAACTTGGCATTTGATTAGGAAAATGACCTTGCTAAAAAATCCAAGCCAGTGACCAATTAAACTAAATCATAGTCCAAAAAATTGACAACTCAAAGTCTTAAGATATCCGGAAAAATAAAAAATTGATTTCTAAATAAAGTATAAAGTTAATTTAGTTGTTAAAATTACAATTTTAGTCTATGAAATCGCAGTAAAAAACGCACTACCCCACTTGATTGCGATTTTAGAACTTTATGAGTAGGATTTATAGTGTTAGAACAAATTTTGAAAAGAAAAGGTAAAAGTAAAATAAAATGATAAAGTGAGTACAAAGTTTTTCTTTCAACCTAATTTAAAGAAAAATACGATTTTTTTTTTTTTTAACCTCGAAGACTACCCTCTTAGTGATACAATGGACTTAGAATAAGGTGGGGGGTGCTGTGTAAACCAATGAGGCGCCCAAATCAATGCCCTTAAATAATGCAAATTGGCTCTTTCTTTCTTCACTTTCCAACGAAATCTTAAAAGACAAACATACTCTCAAGATGTCCCGTTCTCCGAAAACCCACGAGCACCCGACTAAAGTTTGAATCGAATTTAGTAAAATGTTGCATTAAGGTGAGCCATCATAGATTAAGATTTCCTGGTCCCCTCCCCCCACCCCTAGCTAGGAAAAAAAGACACTATTATAAATTACTAATTAAATAATAGGGAACTAACAACAACAAAAAAAACTACTAAATTCTCTAGTTATTAGCTTGCGAAATTCAAATAGTCTAAGAGAAGGAATTGAAAATCCCACAAGCCTTGAACAACCTAAGATATAGGTGGGTAGGGATTGAAAAGCCCACAAGCCTCGCATACCATAAAATAGAGGTGAATTTTGCAACTACCTCTTTTAAATTGTCTAAATTTTTATAAAATTTAAGACAGAAATACAGACAATTTCATAACAAAAAAACACCAAATCCCACTTTTGACGATTGCATTGCCATCCACCCTCCACAAACTAAATCTAATAATCATTACAAACCCATTTGACAAAATAAACAAAATTGGGATCCAAATTAGATCAGCCATTCAATAGAACATGCAGGATAAATTTTTTATATAAACATTTATATATGAGAAATGCTATATATTACACTTTTATCTTATTGAAATAATATAAAAGCAGTGATTCACCCTTGAATTTATCACAACAATCTAATGAGATATAGCATATCTCGTCATATATTATTACTTTGGTTTGGTATTATTCAATGTAGAGGGGTAAGGGCAGGAAGAACAAATCCATTTAGTCCTAGAAAAAAGCAATAAACCCATAAAAATTGTGGCCTAAAAAGACTGATCATGCATAGTAGAAGGTTACAACACACATATACGAGGAACCTCATCATTCCAATTGCTCTCTTTTTTGAAAAGATCAACAAAAGACCACAAATATCAATAGAACAGAGGGGGGAAGTAAAGGACCAAAGTCAGTTGCTCGAGGAAGAAAAAGAGGGAAGAAGAAGCCAAAGAGCACTCAATTCAAAAGAAGGACTCGTATCTTCAAGGCCAAGAATTACTAGTATTAGTCGTAGAACCAGAATCCCAGTCAATCCAGTCAAACTTTTTTTTTTTTTTATATATATATGTATAACCCAATAAACTCAATCTAGCATCACACAACAATGCCAACTAAAATAATAATAATAATAATAATAAATGTCATATAATAGGTATACTTTTGAAGGGGGGGAGGAGAAAGGAAAGAGAGGAAAGGAAGGAATTGGAAGGGAGCTGATGTTCATATGTCTCATGGTGTTTCCCTCTTTTTACTTTTTAACTTAATTATTATTATTTTTTTTTATGGGTCTTTATTGATTTATTTAAAATTTAAATGTTTATTTTATTTATATTTTTATTTATTCTTTTTCTGCCCATTAAACAATGAAAATGGCATATTACCAATCATCCTTTCCCCTCTATAGGAAACACCCATCATTGCTCCCAACAATCCTTTTCAACCTTAGAAACCTGAGCTTCTTCTAAGATATTCCCTCCCTTCCAATTCTTCCACTCTTATGCATCCTCTCACAATTTATATATATCTCCCTCTTTGTGAACCTTTTTCTTTACCATCCCCTTTTTTTTTTCCCTTATACCCTCCCCAACAGAATGGATCCTGCTTCAACCAACTCCGTCAATGGCTTCTACACCTTTCTCACGCGCGGGATCGACGATCTCGAGCGCGTTTTCCTCTCCAATAACTTCATGTCAATCCAATTCCTTCAAAGGGTACTTTCTCTTCTCCGATCCTTCCACTCCCAGCTCACGCTTCTCGTCCAGAAGCTCCATTTGCCGGTGGGTGAGAAGTGGCTCGATGAGTACATGGACGAGAGCTCCAAGCTCTGGGAAGTCTGCCATGTTCTCAAGTCCGGAATATCCGGGATGGAGAACTACTACTCTGCCGGACTCAATATAACCGCTTCCCTCGACAACCATCGCCATCTAAGCCCACAAGTCTCGCGCCAGGTCCATAACCGAATCAAAATCTTCAATCAATCTTTTTTTTTAATTCACTTTCAGGCTTTATTTGATCGAATTCTTGGAACAGGTGATTCGCACAATCTCTGGGTGTCGCCGGGAGGCTCTGGGATTGGAGGAGGAGAACAGGGCCTTAATGGAGACGAGAATCCAACCGCTATCGCTCCGGTTTGATGAGAAGGTGTCGATCGAGTCGAAACTCAACGGCTTCAACGGATTCAGGGGAGTCCTGTACGCAATGAGGAACGTGAGCTCTCTGCTGCTCATGATGTTGCTCTGTGGGTTGGTGTACTGCTGGCCGGAGTCGAACTTCCTTATGGGAGGGTACGAGGGGTGCTTGCTGTTCGGATCGGGGTTCATGATATCGACGGCGAGGCTGCAACAGAGGGTGGCGGCGGAGATCAACGAGATGGGCGGGAGGCCGGGGATTCTGCTGTACGAGTTCCGGCGGTCGAAGGTGGCGATGGAGGAGCTGAGAGGGGAGTTGGAGAGGAGGAATGGGTCGCAGGGAGGCGTGGTGGCGGACTGGGAGAGTGAGGTTGGGATCAGGGAGAGAGTGGATAACTTGAGAGGATGCTTTGGGGTGTTGAGATCTGGTGCTGAGAACATTGTTGGACAGCTTGATGATTTCTTTGATGAAATTGTTGAAGGGAGGAAGAAGCTTTTGGACTTTTGCAGTCATAGGTAGAGAGAGAGAGAGAGAGATAGGGATGCTAGAAATATCAAATATGGTTGGATAGTCCAAAAAAAAAAAAAAGGAAAAAAAAGAAGAAGAATATTACAAGTAGAGGAATCAGTTGTTGGGGGTTGTTGTACACCTCGAAGCCTTCTCTTTGTTTATTTTTATTTATTTTTTTGTTTATTTTTCTTTGTTTCCTTCCTCCTACGGTTTCACTGTTCTTTACAGTTACTATAGTTGAAGCTTTGGGGATGGATAGCTTTTCTATCAGCAACCAAACCCAAGGAGGAAGGTTCTTTTGAATGGGGATGTAATTCTAGGTTTCAGAAGTGTCTTCAAATGAGAATCCAAGAAGGAAAATTAGACAAAAAGCTCAGGACTAGTTTTCATGCGGGGCCAAGAGAATTCTCCTCAACATCTATTCCCAAACGCCAACCCCTGCCTCTTATTTTTTTAAAAAAAAATGAGTTAAAAGAATGGAAGCTTCTTATAATTCTCATAGGGGAAGACAAAACAGCCATATTCCCCCTTTTCTTAATTTTAATTTTAATTTTTTTGGTGTTGTTATTTTATTTTATTTTATTTTTCTCTCTTTAAAGAGATTTCCCTCTTGGCTCTTGCTCTGTTTTCGTAGGTAGTGCTCTTTAGTTGTTATAGTAAATGCCTAATCATTCTAGTTGTGAGAGAATGATGAAAAAGGGTGGCTTAGGACTGTAGGGGCGACTGTGAGATTCCTTGGCTGCTTTAATTTCTAAAGCAGCTTCTTTTGCTCTTGCGAAGCTTTTGTCTGATTCGGTTCACTTTGAAAGCAATGGAGTCGATGATGAAAGCTCCTCACCACATCCCCCCTCTTCCTGACATGTCTCTTCTCAACTCTCTCTCTCTCTCGTTAACAAAAAATTATATAATATATAAATTTATAAATCTATATTCTGCTGCCAATTTCTTCCCCTTTTTCGGGTTCCAGATATAAAATATTCTACAAAATATTTTTCAGAGGTCACTTTCTTACTTCTAACCGTATCTCATGCTTTTTGTCCCTTGCCGGAAATTCATGCCTTGCCTCCCTCGGAGGGTTCCATATGAGTATGCTAAACAACAAAAGAATAGAATAATAAAACATAAAGACAAAAACAATTGAGTAAAATTCTTAAGAAAAGAAAGGCCGACATGCCGGATGCCAGAAATTCTGGTAGCGTAGCAGCTGTGTTCCAACAAACCAATGGGTAACGTCCTGGGCACGGCCATTGCCCCTAAAACAGTACATCTTTTACAGCTATCGCCAGAGACCATGGCTTTGGTTCCCTCTAAAAGAGAAAAATGGGAGAAAAAAAGGAAAAGAAACGTGTACCATTGCCACCGAAAGAAGAGCGAGTTTTCTGTCTTTTGCTTTTCGATTGAATTAACAGAACTCAATAACCACAAGATACCAACTATAGATGCAGACGATTCAAGATAAAATGGTTTTGCGCGTTGTTTCTACACCAGAATCAATAGCAACTATCAAATATTCAAAATACTGAAACTAAAACGGTCTCAGAAAACATGTATAACCAAACAAACAATCTGAATTGCAGACACATTCAAAAGCAGTTTCAAGTGCAAACATTCACATATTCTCATATGCTCATTTGAAACAGCAATTTTTCCAAATCTACCCTAGTTCTGTAATTACACATGTATTCAGAAGAACAGTATAGGGCTACAGACCATCAAAATTTCGAGAACTTTGGTAACGACTTCACAAATATATCAGCAAATTAAAAAAGACGATATTTTGGTGTAAATTTTACAAAATCACAAAAAAAAAAAAAAAAAAAAGTCACGGTCTTGGGCGGGTGATGCTCGTAAAAAAATTTGGCAACATATCTTAATGTTAATTTTTTTGGGGGGCATAATTTACAGGAGAGGGCATGGGAGAAAATGGATGGGTTACCATGTGAAGTGTTGGTAAGCCAAAGAAGCAAAGACGGTGATGTTACAGATGAAGGCAGGCTGCCTAATTCACATTTTCAAATGTCAAACCCTGGCATTGCAAACTGGGAAGCAAATGCCTCAACTCGATTTCGGAGCTCAACAATATCTTTGTTGTTCTGCAGACCCTTGAGAAAATCTTTCTGAAATTTTCCATGTTCCCTCTGCACCACACTTGTAATCTGAGCTGCCCTAAGAAGAAACTCCGCTATCGTCTCAAAATCAGCCTCTAAACAACCTCTGGATGTCATAGCAGGAGTGCCTGAATAAGAATGGCATAAGAAAAAGTAAGAAAGTTGAATGGAATTGACCAGAGTAGGATGGTGACATTCAGATATATGTATTATTTTAGCTATTGTAGTAATGAAATAAAGTTTGCAACCCAACAAAATAGTAATGACATTCATTTACTTGTATTATTAGCCACGTCAGAGAAGTCAGCAAACCGTGGATATAAAGTGCGCAAATAAGGAAACTTCAACTTTATTTCCATGGGGCACCCAAAGAGGGAGAAGTAGGGGAAATTATTTCCTGTCTACGGGGGTTTCGTGGATAACTTATCAATTGATAGCAATAAAAGTGGATAAGTTTTTTTTTTTCCTATGAGAAATACTACTTATTACACCTCCATCCCACTGAGCTGATATGGTAATGTTCATTAACTCTTAGAATTTTTTTTTTTTTTTTTTTTAATAATGACTGATCCAAGTACTGATGGGCACTACTATATCATTTCAGTGGAATAAGAGTTGGATCGGGGTGTAGCATGTAGCATTACTCTTTCCTTATCAGAGAGTTAAATGTGCATATAATGGGGTCTTAAGACCATGACTCCACCCTCCACACCATTCCAAGAAGAGCTGATAACATTTGAGTTAGAGTTCATAATATGCAAAAGATGTGTATAAGATTATACATGATAAATTAAAAGGTGTGGCGCAAACCTACATGACACCTTTTTGAGCGTACTTGTTAATGCAGTAATGACAAGATTGCTCACCAATTCTAACTCCTCCAGGCGAAATAGAACCATTATCACCAAATATAGCACTTTTGTTGAGAGTGATGTGGCACATCTCACAGACCTTCTCATAGTACTTGCCTAGAAAACACATCAGGAAAAAAAGATCAGAAAAAACTTTTCCCCCTTTTTACGCTTATCAAGAAAAAAGCACTTCCTTTTCACGATTCTCTGGTAAAACAATCACAGCAGAGCAATTTCTCACATATTGGCAATATTCAACAATCCCTATACTTTTCACATAGGAAAGTCACCAATTCAAAAGTTCACCAATCTTCAGATTCCAGATAAGTATGTTTACACAGCTAAATACCAGGGCCTCCACAAACTGAGGCTGGCTTACATATTTCTTGACAATAGTCTATTACAATCTTCTAACAATCAACAAACAATGTGCACAAGAATTAGACTGAATTTCATAGGGAGTCAACTAAAACCTAAACCACATCAACACTAGACACCAATTGCCACAGAAGTTTAGAAATTTAAATCAAACCACTGCAAATTTCTTGTTGATACACCATTACAATCAGATGATTTGCAATTAAAGTACTCCAATATGTGCATTTTGATCTTTTTCATAATTTTCATCTCTTCCTTCAATGACTTAATGAACCAAAATGATACTTCTTTTCAACAACAAAGAAGCAATAAGAAGCATTTTCTTTAAAACAAACCTAAGCAGTTTCACATGAAAAGGTGTAAATGTAATTCAAAAGTAACTGCCACAAATTTGATCTCAACAACATATATTACGACAGATGCATGTATGCCCTGTTAGACTACACTGTCAGTCCATAATTAAAACCAACTTTGCTGATCCATATACAATGAAAGGAAAAACAAACTAAGGAACAAAAAAAAAAAGCAGGAAAAAAAATCAACAATCATAACCTTCAAGGCTTACCTGAAAACCATAAACAACAAGCCCACTCAGACCTAATTAACATGAAAAGCCGTGCCCATTCAACTCATTTTTATTACCAACTTAAACAATAAAAATACACTTCGGTTCAAACTTTAGTAAGTTTTTTAAACCTTCCCACTCAAACCCCTTCTTTTTTTTTCGACAAAGCAGTGTCCATTCAACTCTATATTACCAACCAAAGTAGAAAAGTAGCTAGGCAGACTATCCTAAAATGCCAGGTTTAGATGTTTGCCAAAGAACCCCTGAAGTACATATTTTCATCTGTTATATAACATTTATTGTTTGCAAAAGTTGAGCAGGTAAATTCAGAATACCTGCTAAGCCTAGAGCAGTTAGATCCCAAAGCAACAAGTGATTGTCGGTACCCCCAGTCACCAGCTTGCATTTTCTTCTCAACAGAGCGGATGCTAATGCCTGAGCATTTTTCTTCACCTGTTGTATATAGACTTTATACTCCAGAGTAGCTACTTGTTTTAAAGCTATGGCAAGAGCAGCAATGTGATTATTGTGGGGACCCCCTTGTAACGATGGAAACACAGCGAAGTTTATCTTTTCCTCAAAATCATAATGAGCACTACCATCTCCAAAACTAAGGTGCAAGCCCTGTTTCCTCGATTTCACACCTCTTCTGTAAAAGATAATACCTCCCCTAGGACCCCGGAGACTTTTGTGAGTCGTTGAGGTAACGATATCACAATATTCAAATGGACTTGCACATTCCTGTAATTGACAATAGACAAGTTATAAAAAGAGATCAGGATTCTTCATTGATTAATAATATGATTGTAAGCAAATATATGATGGAGTCCAAAGAAAATAAATCCAACTCACCAAGGAATAATATGCATGTACACACAAACATATATATGTAGGACCACGCCCATTTTACACCTATATTGGTAAAATTGGTGACAATTTAAGATATTCAACAAGTTAAGGATTTGCAAACAAGAGAAAATAATAACTTAAATGTCTTTTCTATTAAAAAAAAAAAAGGTGCTCTAGTTTAGCCTACATAGGCATTGTCATCCAACATTCAAATTCAAATAAAAAAAACAAGTCCTTTAGATCCACAGTCCACTAATTTGAACCAACTTCAGAAGATGCCTATCTATAGTGTTGATAGATTTATTTGAATGGTTTTGTTCTACAAGTAATCTTAGTAATATATTTGAATATAGAGGTTCTATCAAATATTACTAGGCAATATCCTATCATAGTTTATCCCACACACTCACTAATCAAATTGGACCCCAAAACAAAATTCAGTCATACCTACAATTCAAAAAAATATATATATATACACACGTGTACGTATGTATGTAAATATATGCCATAAGCATGTATGTATGCATATGCAATATCTGTCAGCAAGTTACTTTTAGGAATTGGAACTTTGTTCTGGGGCCCAATTTGATATAAAGAGAGTTTGATGGATGATTTTAGATAATGCAGGCAGCGCAAGAGTAAACAAAGTAAATGAGAGACTAAATAAAGATGCAGAAACATAAACTGGCTTCAATTCTTGCACATACCCTATCAATATTGATGAGATCAGTCTAACTTCCATCAAATACACATATCTCTTGGCAACCAGGTGGTGATTACTAATGGAGGAATTAATTTCATGCAGTTCCAATGGCAAAGCATTTTTTTTTCTTTGGTCTGAGTGATTTCATGCAGTTCTGCATTCTGAAATTTCTAGCCCTCAGATGAAATGGACAGGGGAAGCACATCCTTAAATGCACAAGTGCGTTATATTGTCTTTTGCACAATGTTGAAAAGCATTTTCATGTAAAGAACTATAAAAAAGGACAACCCTCTCAACTTGGCGATGCAACTTAATTATGCCCTCTAAACTGTTGTGAACCCAACGTGCTACACGCATAAGTCTACTGCATACATATGTATGTTTCATATAATATCAAAAAATATATATATATCATGTATATAGTTCAACAGTTCTTCTAGGTACAAGAAGCTAAGAGGTAAAAACATGAAAAATTAAATGGACCAATTTCAAATAACTGGCAGGACTCAGCTGCACTACTCCTACGACTACCAGTATACAGCATGGTAACAAATATGCCGATAAACCACAAGAACACCATCTCCTTGTACAGATAAGGGAACTATATCAACGTAGCTCATAATAATTCCACACCGAATTGTATTTAAATAAGAAATCAAAAATCAAAGTATCACAGTCAATATTAAATTAAATTCTTAATTCCCAAATCAAGCAAAAGATGACCAAAAGAAGCTTAGACCTTAGCTGCCACGAGACCGCTAATATGAGCCATGTCGCACATCAACACCGCTCCACATTTATCCGCAATCTGCCTAATCCTCGCGAAATCCCACTCCCTCGGGTAAGAACTCCCGCCGCAAATAAGTATTTTAGGGCGAAAATCGAGAGCTTTATCCTCAAGCTTCTCGTAATCAATGTAACCCGTTTGTGGGTTCACTTTATAAGGGAGACTCTCAAAGAATATCGATGCGGCGGAGACCTTCTTCCCGCTCGGAGTGTAATACCCATGACTCATATGCCCTCCGGACGGCGAATCCAACCCCATAATCCGATCCTTGGGGAGCAAAATACCAGTGTAAACTGCGAAATTCGCAGAGGTGCAAGAGTATGGCTGAACATTCACACCCCACTTCTCGGAATCAAGATTGAACGCCGCCAATGCGCGCTCACAGCAGATCAATTCGATCTGATCAATGTGCTGATTACCCGTATAGTACCTCGCTCCGGGCATTCCCTCCGAGTACTTGTTGGTCAAGTGGCTGCCCAGAGCCTCCATCACAGCCCTGCACACGAAATTCTCCGAAGCAATCAATTCGATTCCTCTGAACTGTCTCTGCCCCTCCTTCTCCATGATAGCGTGCACTTCCGGGTCCGCCACCGCGAGCGGCTGGTTCCCCCAGGCCCGCACCGCGACCCGCCTCGCCTCGAGCCCCGGTTCAACCGCGGCCCGCTTCGGCGCGCTTGGACATAACAACGGTTGCCCATCTCTCTGCCTCTTCAGACACATAGGGTGCCCCAGAATGCTGAATTTCTCATCTTCGCTATGATCCTCCCCATTTTCGAGCTCTATTTTCTCTTCCTTTTGCTCAAGCAACTGTAGCGGTACGGACGGGACCGAATTCGACGAGCCGCAAAAGCTCGAATCGATTTGAAGCGAAATCGGACTGTCAGCCGCCGACGCTCTAGAAACCGGCGATGTGTGGGAATTGAACCCTAGAGAAAGACCCGGCTGAGCACACTGTGAATCCATAAACCCTAGAAACCCACAAAATTCGCTGATTTCGGCACTGAATATTTGAAAAGACGAAAATAAATAAATTCACGCCATCCTACGGATAGGTGTAGAAGCAACAGAAACAGCGACAACAGCGCCTGAAGGAGCTGCAGTGGAAATAACGAAACGAGGATCTTCGGGGGTTCGATGAAGCAGCAGAGCTTTCCATAGAAGTTTCAGAAACCCTAACCCTAACGTGAGAAAAGTATGGGAATTTTATTTATAGTGAATGATGGAATGGGAGACTGAGAATATGGGGAAGGGTATCAAGGGACTGGTCGATAAGCGAGGATGAATCTGGTGCTGATAATGGAGGGAGGGGGTGACCGGGGATATCCAGTTGCGTGTAGTTTTGTTCCGGTGACCCAAACGTGGAGAAAAAAGGGAAGGTTCGGTCCACCTGGATGGAAAGGGGTCTAGGTTCATTTTGGGGCTCGTGGGGATATCTCGAATGCTGGACATTCCTTGTTGGTCCATGTCTGAAAAGTGGGCCCTAAGACGCTCACGTTCTGTTTTCCCCAAATACTAACGACCCAGGAAGTGATAGGTTCCCATTTTGGCTAAAGTCAAGGTTAGTCCGTCACCATTTTTTTTTTTTTTTGACAAGTACGAAAATTATTTTTATTATACAAAAATAGATAGAAATTTACTTTAAATTAGGTTAATTTAATCTAAAAATTTATTATGTGTCTATCAAAGTACATATTTTTTAATTCTCATATAAAAAAATATACAATATTTTTATAAAATTATTATTAAAAAAATATGCTTTAATGTTTCTAACCTGATAAATTGAATGCATTAGATATGGATACACGAAATAATCATATTTAATAATTTTTCCTAACCAATTTAAAAGAAATTTATGTCGTACAAAATTAGAGCATGTATGTTTCTTGTGCCATAAGAAATTGAAAATGATGATTTTTTCTTTCTTTTTTTGGGGGGAGGTAGATGATATTTAATATTAGCTGACCTAATGATATCCCAAAAAAAAATTAGCTGACCTAATGGTCGCGACCCGTAAGCCCAATGTGCACCCGAACTTCAAAGAGACAAAAAGGTATGGATAGACGGCAGTCCAAAATAATGCACATGCTTAAGGAAAAAGCAAAAACAGAATAATGCACTCGGAAGCTTCATGCATGATGCAAGTATATCATCATAGCTTTGGATTGGAGTTGAAAATGAAAGTTTATTTGTGGTTAACTTTTGATTTCTTTGTTTTTTAAATTGATCATTGAAAATGACCCATTATGACATTCTACTTTGTCATTTTAATCGTTTTTTAAAAAAAGTTTCTTTGTTTTTTTTTATTATTTATTAGTGAAAATGACACAATATGAGATGGCATTCTGTCATATTATTACTTTCATCGCTATAATGTGTTTGGTTTTGGAAAATACCAAATTTAAAGCACAATATGATTAATCATTCGCCATTGCTAAAATATGAAATTAGGAGAATATGAGTTTTCTATAGATTTGATGTGAAATAGAGGCATCAAGGTTACACGAAATAAATTAAGTAAAGTAGGTTTACAGTTTATCTATTTTTTGAAGAAAAAAAAGGATGGGATCAGAATTTGATCCTGAATTGACAATAGTAAATAACAAAATTTCTAGGAAGTAGTTTTATGTAAAAGGTAAAAAAACGACGGGTAAATTGTTCCGAAAGGTTTTAGCACGAATTTTGGTCAATCTTGTGGTGGAATTTCCAGTATGAAATCATTTATGATTCTCTATATTAGGATTTTAATACAATGAGTATGTTTTACAACAAATTGTTGGAAGTTTTTTTAAGATTGTTAACGATGTTTACAAAGAAATATTTCACGAAATAAAGTATTCTTATTTTAATTAGGGCACATATCACAAACTTTTTATTTATGATGTTTACTTACTGAACCGTTGGCTTATATTTTCACCTGTAAAACATTGTTTTATAGAGATTGAGCACGTGGAAGCAAATGACGGGCAATAAGAATAATTGTTAGATGAGAGCTTTTGTGGGTGCTTTGATTGTATAGTTTTGACTAGCTAGAGGTATCTCCTGTCTTGAATCATGACTAGTATAATTATTGGATGAATTTTGATGTATCATTGAATTTTTAAGTTGAAAGACTAATGTAATTATGTGACCATGTATTATATTGTAAATATTGTCCATGTGATGTGATAAATGTAGGAAAAACAACTTTTATAGCAATTTCCAGTGCAAATTACTTGTTAAGGCATGTTAGTAATGTTAGTAATGCTTCCGGATATTTATAAATGCATAAATACTATATGCGTTGCAATTCTTTAGGTAATAATCCATTCTATCCTTCTTCTACACTTTGCCTTCAGTTTTTCCCATTTGAATATTATTTGCTAACTCAAGCATTAAAGTCATTCACCATTGGCACACTTGACAAGCCTTCATGCTTACCTTTCACCATTTTTGCAAGCCCTTTCAACTAGGGTTCGGTAGTGTGATTTATTGTATCATCACAGTTTATCTCCCATTTGTCAATTATATTTACCGAAAATGCGTTACTTGGAGCTCTCAAATTCTTAATCCGACTTAATCCTTATGCCTATCCTTCAAGAATAAAGTTTATTTATTTTTCTTTTTTATCTCTTTCTCTCTAAATTTAGGTTACGGGAATATTTAGGTCATGGAAATATTGCAAATTAAATATTAGTTTAAATGGGATACATATACTTTTTCCCGTAAAATACATATGAAATCACTTTCTTTCTTTTTTTGTTACCAACAAAAATCACATATATTTTAGATACATATCAATTTAATAAATTAAATTAAAAAATTACTATAATTCAGTTTGGAAGAAAAAAAAAAAACTTTATCCATTCCATTCTCATTTGCATATACCTTCTTTTTCTTTTGTTTTTGTGTGTGAGTTTGTCACCCAACGGGGCACTTTGGCACCGATATCTCACATCTACTGGACCGGCCCATTGAGCGAGCCACCGGGCCTTAAAATAAAAGCACACACATGGTTCTCAAGCCCATCCTCAGGCCTAATAGCAAATCGAACTTAAGCCTGCTATCAGTCCAGCCCAACAAACCAAGACAGACTCAAAGACCGAAGGCACCCCACAGTAGTCATACATCGGAAGAACTTGCGCAGGTTGTCCATGGAGTCCTCGTCATCTTCTTCTTCCTCAACATATTCCCTTTCTTACTGGGATTACGTCTCGCTGTTTCTTCTACGCCCGGTCCTCGCAATCGCATTCGTACTCTCCCTGATTTCTCTCGGTAACTATTGCTCTCTCACTTGCTCAATACGATCACCCTCCCCGTTTCTTCATAAATACTGGGTTTCGTATCACCTTTACGTTGTTTTTGAGCGAAATCAGGATCTGGGACGGTGACGATTTTCTCTATGATTTTGATTTCCACCTGAATTTACGAGTTATTTGGTGGGGTTTGTGTATAGGTTGGTGGTTGGCGTGGAAGCTAGTCCTGGTTCACGTGCCTTTGGTGCAAGAGATATTCGGTTTACGAAAGAAACAAATCAAGCCAAAGCGCCCAGCACGTATGCTATCTAAGATTTACAGTAGCATGAATGCCCGGAATTCAGCTTCTTGACGGTAATTTTATTTCACGCGTTCTTTTTTTCTTTGTTTTATTTTCCTTCATGATACAGAATCTCTCTCTCTAAATATATATATAGTGTTGCATAATGGATAGTCCATTTTGTTGGATTTAGCGTTTCATGGTATTTTGGCTTTGATTGCTAACATGTTGCTCACTGCATAAAGAAGATGGTATCTAAGTGGAATTATGCTTAAACTGCATCATTCTCATAATTCCTTTTTTTTAAAAAAAAAAAGGTTTTAATTGGGGATTGTGGCTGGTGCTTAAGACCAAGTGACTTTGGATTGATAGATGGTGTAGCTGCTGGGAATTATGCCAAGGATCGAATATATCATTGAAAATTGAAAATGTTTGTAACACCCAAGAAAATAACTAAAAGATTATATGTAGATGAATCAGGTAGATAAGCATCTACTTAATTAAAACACTTAGGATTCCACTTGCTTATCGACTTAATTCGTCTACATATAATCTTTTACCATAAATAGTTGAAACATGATTTTTCACCTCATTCTTCTCATTTCTATCTTCTCTCACACCCAAGCACACTCTTAGCTCTCTTAGGGGAGCAAACCCTAGGGTATGGATTTCTTGGTGTTTCGAAAGGCTAATCCAAAACCGAAAAAACAATCCTCGGTGTTAGAACGTTATTTTAACCAATTAATTTGAGGTAACATCATAAACTCTATTTTCACCAAGTTAAGCTACATTTCTTAATGTGATGCTTAATCTAGACAATTTCTTAGGATTTTTGTTAGTTGTGAAGTGCTAAGTCACTAGATCAAGTTTTGTGAACCGGGGCTTCGATTCAGCCATGTAGTTCAAGGTAAAGCCAAAACCCTAGATTTTCACCCAGTGTTGTAGTTAGGGATTCAGTGTTTAACCCTTGAGGATTATCTATGGGTTAATATTATTAGTTAATGGGGGTGTCGAATAGAACCCTAGATTGCTATGAGTTGCCATGGATTGTTGATATTTGTAATATTCAAGTATCAATGAGTTGTTTAGGATTTAAGTAGAGTTATGGGTTGTAGTTAATGATGTATTTGCTATGTGTAAACGTAGTGGACATTGCAAGTTCAAGTTGGGAGTTGTTCATAGGCATCAAGCGGATACTTGTAAACTCTTGTAGTAAAATGGAAAGTTGGTTTATTGTGAAAAGTTAGTGATTTTTATACTTGTTGAGACCGTGGACTCACTTATTCGCTTATGTTATTGTGGTAACCCCACAATCGCATAAATCTTGTGGTTTCAGGTGATAAAGGCATTGATGAGGATACGATTGCCTCGCATTTGGGCTTCTACGATTGAGGCCGTGGACGTAAGGCTTTTTGTTTTGGCTATGTGTCATAGCCCTTTTTTTTTTGTAGTTGTACATCATTTGTTATGTACATGACCAGTTATGATATAATGGTATTGTGTCTCATATGACACTTTTGTATTGCTATTATTTTGTATGTAATAGATTATACAATGTTAAAGTTTTAAAAGATAGAAGTTCATGCCAGCTCTGTGTATTATGTATTAATATGATATATTTAGATTTTTCCGTTGCAATGATATAATCTGTGATATGATATGCTCATGTAATGAGATGTCATAAGGTATGTATTGGTAATTGTGATAACTTGGTTAAAAAAAAAATGTACGTTTTGAATCGGGTCGCCACAATGTTGACCTTTAACATTATAGTATTCAATATGTGAGTGCGCAAGAACAAATAATGTTCCAAGTATTTGTTTTAGTTCAGTGATAACGAATCCTTTGAATAAATGCAGGGCGCACATTGCGGTTTCAAGGCATGTGTTAAGAGGATGGTGATGTTCAGCTCAGGATATGATTGTGGTTTTTGTGTTAGATGCATATTTTGACTGACATCGATTCAATTTTCTCCTTTTCACATTCTATATGCATGCTTGGATGCATCTGTTGGTTAGATGCTTAGTTTGCGTCTTTTAGATCTATTTGTTGCCCCTGTAAGGGGACATCAGAAACATGTAGTTATAGTTAAGGAGGATTTGATTGATTATGATCACTTAGGTCATTAAGTCATGAAAACCATCAAAAGTTGGATGCAAGTTGTTCGGGCGCTCAATTTAAAAAGTAAAAGCTATTTCTAGCGAGTCTCATGCTGGTTTCTTAATCCTAGTTTACCTCAAATAATGTTGCTTAGAATGAATATTATTCATACCATAGTTGCAGGTTCCATACCTAAGGACTAAGATTTAATGTGGCTAGTTTGGAATGAGTCTTTGCTGAAAAAAAGTTCATTTCCTAAAATGCTTCAAGCCCAAAAACTTTGTTGGGTAACTCATAAATGAGGCTTGAATTTTGACAGAAGCAAGGAGCAGGTATTAATAAAAAAGGGGTTTTTTTTCTTCTTCCAGTTTTAAAATGGTTGGATTCTCAATTACTGCAGATCTAACCGGAATCTCATAATATATACAGATGAAGTGACTTGAAAAAATTATCTGGGTCTTCTTGCAGTTTACTTGGCCTATTGATCATATGTTCATCTTGTTGAGATGATCAGTTCCACGGCATATATGACACAGGAGACAAGTAAAAGTAAATGGAGAAACTAGAGAAAAGTGTCATATAAGATTTCTAAACTTGTAATTGCTTATATTGTTGAATAGCTTTGCATGTTTTGTTTTGTTTTTTTAACGAGTAAATTTGGCTGTAAGGGGAGGGGGATGGGGAGATTTGAAACCTCCCTTTCTTTTGGTATGATCCCAGTCAAATTTGCTATCCCGTGGGGTTACCCTGCTTGCATGTTCTTAGTTTGCATAGGTCATAAATTTGGTATCCTCATTCTTCCCCGAAAGATGAAGAAGGTTCTTGCCTTCTTGGTATAGGGAGTGTTTGTTTGCCAATGAAGTTTGGAATCATTGAGTTTGCATAGCATTCTAAGGCATAAATCTATCAGGATGGTGTTTTCCCGTTTCATATAAATAAGAATTGAAGCCAACTGATTGATGGTTTTGTATTGCTTAGCTCTTTCTGATTGATGAGTTTGTACAGAAAAGTTTTGCGAAACAACAAGCTGTGGTTCAATTTTCATGATACTTCCATTTGCATTCTTAGTTCATGGTATTTGAATATCTTTTGTGGATTATGGAATCTAATGGTGGCATCAATGGGCATTGCAGAAAAGAAAAACCGCCTTTTGGATGAAAGAGGGGGCAGATTTCTCATTCTTTGTATGCCCAAATGTGTAAGATTTGAACTTGAACAGCATTGTGGGAGAAAGAAAATACAGTGATTGTTTAATGCAATGAAGATATTGACTTTAGCGTATGGAGAGGATTGGGGAGATGATACTCTAGATGTCTATAAATTTGTAATCTTCTTGAAAACTATGATGTAAAAATCAGCTTTATTTGAAAATTAATTTAATTAGTGGGATCTAAATTCTAACCTTCCATGTCAAATCTGAGTAGTGATTGAATTGATTTTAATGACTGAAATATTATGCAGAAGCAAAAGGTGTTAAGAGGACAACATCCCATGGCCTATTATCATTAGAATTGCCTAAAAATCAAATAACGAATAGAAAATATTTTACATTGATATTTGTTTTATCTATTTGATTGTCTATAAAAAGTGAAAATAAGAGTTTCAAGATATTGGTATTTACATCCTTACAAACAATTAGGAAAAATTTTGAAAAATTAAGAGATGATTTACGGTCAAGAATGGAGGCACTAATTTGTGATGGGAAATATGATATTTAGCTACTTCAAGCTTTACCGCTGAAAAATAAGGGCTTGCACATCAGTAATTCTATTTTAATTAAATAGGTCAATAAAATAATTCTAAAAGTTATAATTTTTTTAACAAAAAAATTGACAATGAAGAACTTAATAGGACCCATATGAAAGTGTAACAAAATAAATTTTCAAGGACAATGCTTTGTCTATTATATAATTTATTTATAACAAAAACATAAGCAATTTGTTTGTGTTTTTGTTTTATGTTATTAAGATTAAGATGCTAATTCAAAATACAAAATACTTCTCAAAATAAAAAACACTTTTAAAAATGCTTTTTCCAAAAAAAAAACCAAAAGAAGAAACTCCTCCTTAAACACATTGACAGAAGTACTAAACAATAACAGCTTTGTGGGTAAAACAAAATAATTGTAAATTGCTAACCATTATTTTGGTCGTAAACGTGAAGGTTCATGGTCTGGAAAAAGAACCGAATGATTTAAAGAAGAAAAGAAAAGTAAAATAATGGAATTTTGGTCGTAATAATGCAATATATTTCACATATTTGTATCATTTGTAGGCTCATCGGCGTCATCGCGGTTCGCACGCACTGGCAAAACCATAGAAACTGAACATTTTGAATCATATCTTTCTTTGCAATGGCAGTTCTACAGAATGGTTTGCTTCATTTCCCTGACGTTTCGTTCTCTCATAAGCTCAACAGCTTCCAAAACCCGACACCCAGTTTCAGATTTCGAGCCCCAGCGGCTACTTTTAATGGGTTCAACGCCACAACCCAAAGATACCCAGAAGGCCAGCTTGCTTCAATCGCCAGCAGAACCACCAACCATTTTATTTCAAGCTCAGAAATTGACACTGATATTGATCAGTATCTTTCGCTGCTGAAGAGTAACTGCTTGTCTGATTGCAGACAAGTCCATGCTCAAGCTGTGAAGCTAAACGCTTTTGAGTGTAATAGTTTGATTGGAAATAAGCTGGCCATTCTGTACTCGAAGAAACTGGAGTCTCTGAAAGTTGCCCGTAAGTTGTTCGACGAGATTCCTGAAAGAACCGTACCTGCTTATGCGGCGCTGATAGGGGCGTTTTGTAGGTCGGAGCAGTGGGAAGAATTTTTTTCAGTGTTCGGGTTAATGGTGGATGAGGGGATGCTACCGGATAAATATTTGGTGCCCACGATTCTGAAAGCATGTTCCGCGATACAAAAGTTTAGGATTGCGAAAATGATCCATGGGTATGTGATTAGGAAAGAATTGGAGTCAGATGTTTTTGTTGGAAATGCACTTATTGACGTGTATTCGAACTGTGCAGATTTGAGACTATCAAGAAGTGTTTTTGATACGATGAAGGAAAGAGATGTAGTTTCATGGACTGCCCTTGTTTCAGCTTACATGGATGGAGGCCACATGGATGAGGCAAAGGAGATCTTTCGTTCCATGCAGTTGAATGGAGTGAAGCCTGATTTGATTTCTTGGAATGCAGTAGTATCAGGCTTTGCACGGAATGGAGAGATTGGCTTGGCCCTATTATCTTTGGAAGAGATGCAAGAGAGAGGGCTCAAGCCAAGGGTTAATTCTTGGAACGGAATTATCTCCGGTTGTGTTCAAAATGGATATTTCAAAGATGCTCTGGACGCATTCAGTAATATGTTATGTTTTCCGGAGGATCCAAATTTTGTTACAATTGCAAGTATCCTACCAGCTTGTGCAGACTTGAAAGATCTGAATTTAGGGAGGGCTGTTCATGGATATGCTATCAAATGTGAGCTTTATAAGAACATTCATGTGGAAGGATCATTAATTGATATGTATTCCAAATGTGGGTGGACCGATTATGCAGAACAAGTTTTTGTCAAGGCAGAGAATCAAAACACTGCTATGTGGAATGAGATGATTGCAGCTTATGTGAATAAGGGTAAAATGAAGAAGGCAGTTGAGCTTCTTAGATTGATGGAAAATGATGGGTTAAGACCTGATGTGATAACCTACAACACATTGCTTGCGGGGAATGCAAGAAACGGGGAAAAGAAGGAGGCATATGATTTGCTGTCTGAGATGGTCCGGATGGGTTTCAAGCCGGATATTGTATCCTTTAATGTTTTGATTTCTGGTTTTCAACAATCTGGGCTTAGTTATGAAGCTCTTAAATTGTTCCGGACCATGCAATCCAATGATCGCTTTCTTAATCAGGCGCTCATTCTGTCGACTCGACCAAACTCCATCACAGTTACTGGTGCTCTTGCAGCTTGTGCTGATCTCTATTTCTTGCGTCAAGGGAAGGAGATCCATGGATACACATTGAGGAATGGGTTTGAGTCTAACATCTATGTCTCAAGTTCCCTGGTTGACATGTACACAAAATGCCGGAATATGGGTTTCGCAACTGAAGTATTCAGGAGAATAGAGGACAGAAACACAATTTGTTGGAACGTTTTACTTGCAGGCCATGTCAGCAACAGGCAGCTGGAAGAGGCTCTTCAACTTTTTAATGAGATGTTGCTAGAAGGTCTCAAACCAAGCTCCATTACATTTTTGATAGTTCTCTCTGCATGTAGTGATGCGGCAGCTCTTAGAATAGGGAGAGAACTTCATGGCTACATCATAAAGAATCAGTTTGAGGACTTCAATAGTACTCTTGGAAGTGCTTTGATTGGCATGTATACCAGGTGTGGTAGCATTGTGGAGGCCAAATCAGTGTTTGACTCTGAAATAGTAGATGATAATCCTCTATGGAACTGAATGATCTCTGCTTATTCAATTCATGGAATGTCCAAAGATGCCACTACATTGTTTGAACAAATGGAGTTAATGGGAATTGCACCTGACCGTAAAACCTGTACTGTACTTCTTTCAGCTCATGCTCGTGATGGTCTTGTAGAAGAAGGTTGAAAATATTTCAATTTGACGGAGAATAAGTTTGTGATTACTGCTACTTTAACAGTACACTTGCATGGTTGATATTTTTTTGTGGCGCTGGTTTACCAGATGAGGCTCTTGAATTCATCAGCCACATGCCATATGCACCTAAGCTTGCATCTAGACTACTACACTTATAAAAGCTTGCAGAAGCTATTAAAATTCGGAAATAGGAAAGAACAGATAAAAAGGCCGAAAAAGCCTCCACTGATCGTGGAACAGATAATGCTTCTGAAATATGATCCTCCAATCTTATTGACTCTTCAGGGATGTAGGATTCCACTCATACAACCAGGAGCTTTATAAGGGACCCTAACTTGATTGGTATAAAGGAGTACAACCCTATAAATGTAGTCACTGGATACATGAATTAAAAGGGGAAGACAGCTCAATGTCAGAGTTGGAGGATATCATGGAGACTTGGGATAAGTTGGCCAGCAAAATGTAACGTGACAACTGACAGGTATTTTTCCTTTTGATCCTGGTAACGAGAATGAAAATGGTCTCAGTCGATTATTTTTCTTGCACACAGAGAAGCTGGCTTTGTATGTCGGCACTAATTCTTCTACCGTTTACCATCCTGTAGTCATTTCAAAGAATTTATGGATGTGTATTGGCTGTCACACATTGACCACTAGGAGAAAGTTCCTTGTTTGGACGATGGGGCATGCAGTTGCCAGAACATGTGGTGGTAAGTCAGAGATTTAGGATTACTCCAATTACAGCTTTCAAAATGATTTATTCAAATTTTGATTGCATTTGGAAGGAAACCTATTTCAAATGGGTGACGCAGAAGATAGGTACAAAAGATGAAACAGATTACAGAGAAGCTGGCAGCATAAGAAAATCAATCAGAAAGATGGATTAGTTTTTGATTGGATGCATCAGAAAGTTTTATGCTAACTCTGAGTTTCTTTTAACATTGTAAAGGTAATAGTACTAGAACAATTTATATGCACAAATTATTATTTCCATCCCAAAAAGTTTTGCCAAATAGTTGTACTCCAATTCAGTGGCTGAATGATGACTGCCAGAATAGAAATCGGAATCATTTGGCCCCCTCTATGCCTTCCCCCGAATGATGACGTGACTTTTGGCTTTTAAAGTTAACGTATCGGCCTAACTTCTAAGTAGATGTAAATTTTTCTTTTTCGTTTGTACAAAGTTTAATTAGTTGCAAAATTATGCAAATCATAGTTAATGTGACTTTTGGCTTTTAAAGTTAAAGTATTGGCCTAATCCCAAATAGATGTAAATTTTTCTTTTCTATTTGTACCAAGTTTAATTGGTTACAAAGTCATAGTTTACGTGACTTTTGGCTTTTAAAGTTTGAATATCGGCCTAACCCCCAAGTAGATGTAAATTTTTCTTCTCCGTTTGTACCAAGTTTAATTGGTTGCAAAATCATGCAAATCACAGTTGACGCGACTTTTGGCTTTTAAAGTTCGAGTATCGACCTAACCTCCAAGTAGATTAAATTTTTCTTCTTTGTTTGTACCAAGTTTAATTGGTTGCAAAATCATAGTTTACGTAACTTTTGACTTTTAAAGTTAAGGTACCGGCTAACCCCCAAGTAGATGTAAATTTTTCTTCTCCGTTTGTACCAACTTTAATTGGTTTAAAATCATGCAACTCATAATTGATGTGACTTTTGGCTTTTAAATTTCAAGTATCGGCTTAACCCCCAAATAGATGTAGATTTTTCTTCTCCATTTTGTACCAAGTTGTTAATTGGTTGCAAAATCATAGTTTACGTGACTTTTGGCTTTTAAAGTTAAGGTATCGGCCTAACCCCCAAGTAGATGTAAATTTTTCTTCTTTGTTTGTACGAAGTTTTAATTGGTTGCAAAATCATGCAAATCATAATTGACATGATTTTGGCTTTTAAATTTCAAATACCGGTCTAACCCCCAACATAGATGTAATTTTTTTTCTTCTCCTTTGTACCAAGTTTAATTGGTTGCAAAAATCATAGTTTACGTGACTTTTGGCCTTTAAAGTTTGAGTATCGGCCACACCCAAGTAGATGTAAATTTTTCTTCTCCGTTTGTACCAAGTTTAATTGGGTTGCAAAATCATGCAAATCATAGTTAATCTGACTTTTGGCTTTTAAATTTCAAATACCGGCCTAACCCCCAAATAGATGTAAACTTTTCTTCTCCGTTTGTACCAAGTTTAATTGGTTGCAAAATCATAGTTTTACGTAACTTTTGGTTTTTAAAGTTAAGGTACTAGCCTAACCCCAAGTATATGTAAATTTTTTCTTCTCCGTTTGTACAAGTTTAATGGTTGCAAAAATCATGCAAATCATAGTTAAGTGACTTTAAGCTTTTAAATTGTAAGTACCGGCTAACTTCCCAAATAGATGTAAATTTTTCTTCTCTATTTGTACCAAGTTTAACTGGTTGGAAAATCATAGTTTACGTGACTTTTGGCTTTTAAAGTTAAGGTACTGACCTAACTCCTAAGTAGATGTAAATTTTTCTTCTCCGTTTGTACCAAGTTTAATTGGTTGCAAATCATAGTTTACATAACTTTTGGCTTTTAAAATTCGAGTACTGGCCTAACCCCAAGTAGATGTAAATTTTTCTTCTCCGTTGTACCAAGTTTAATTGGTTGAAAAATCATACAAATCATAGTTGACGTGACTTTTGGCTTTTCAATTTAAGTACCGCCTAACCCCCAATATAAATGTAAATTTTTTTTCTCCGCTTGTACCAAGTTTAATTGGTTGCAAAATCATAGTTTACGTGATTTTGTTTTTAAAGTTAAGGTACCGCCTAACCCTAAGTAGATGTAAATTTTTCTTCTCCGTTTGTACCAAGTTTAATTGGTTCAAAATCATGCAAATCATAGTTGAATGTGACTTTAAGCTTTTAAATTTTAAGTACCGGCCTAACCCCAAATAGATGTAAATTTTTCTTCTTCGTTTACCAAGTTTAATTGATTGCAAAATCATAGTTTACGTGACTTTTGGCTTTTAAAGTTAAGGTACCAACCTAACTCCTAAAGTAGATGTAAATTTTTCTTCTCCGTTTGTACCAAGTTTAATTGGTTGCAAAATCATAGTTTACATAACTTTTAGCTTTTAAATTCGAGTACCGACCTAACCCCCAAGTAGATGTAATTTTTTTTCTCTGATTGTACCAAGTTTAATTAGTTGCAAAATCATGTAAATCATAGTTCACGTGACTTTGGTTTTAAATTTCAAGTACCAACCTAATCCCAAATAAATGTAAATTTTTCTTCTCCGTTTGTACTAAGTTTAATTGGTTGCAAAATCATGCAAATCATAGTTGACGTGACTTTTGGCTTTTAAATTTTAAGTACCGGCCTAACCCCCCAAATATATGTAAATCTTTCTTCTCTGCTTGTACCAAGTTTAATTGTTGCAAACATCATAGTTTACGAGACTTTGGTTTTTAAAGTTAAGGTACCGGCCTAACCCCCAAGTAGATGTAATTTTTCTTCTCCATTTGTACCAAGTTTAATTGGTTGCAAAATCATGCAAATCATAGTTGATGTGACTTTAAGCTTTTAAATTTTAAGCACCGGCCTAATCCCCAAATAAATGTAATTTTTCTTCTCCGTTTGTACCAAGTTCAATTGGTTGCAAAATCATAGTTTACATGAATTTTGGGCTTTTAAAGTTAAGGTACCGACCTAACCCTTAAGTAGATGTAAATTTTCTTCTCCGTTTGTACCAAGTTTATTGATTGCAAAATCATAAGTTTACGTAACTTTTGCTTTTAAAGTTCAACTAACTGGCCTAACCTCCAAGTAGATGTAAATTTTTCTTCTCCGTTTGTACCAAGTTTAATTGGTTGCAAAATCATGCAAATCATAATTGACGTGACTTTTGGCTTTTAAATTTCAAGTACCAGCCTAACCCCCAAATAGATGTAAATTTTTCTTCTCTCGTTTTATCAATTTAATTGGTTGCAAAATCCGTAGTTTACGTAACTTTTGGTTTTTAAGGTTAAGTTATCAGCCCAATCCTCAAGTAGATGTAAATTTTTCTTCTCCATTTGTACCAAGTTTAATTGGTTGCAAAATCATATAAATCATAGTTAACGTGACTTTTGGCTTTTAAATTTAAAGTACCGGCCTAACCCCCAAATAGATGTAAATTTTTCTTCTCTGTTTGTTCCAAGTTTAATTTGTTGCAAAATCATAATTTATGTAACTTTTGGTTTTTAAAGTTAAAGTACCAACCTAACCCACAAGTAGATGTAAATTTTTCCTCTTCGCCTGTACCATGTTTAATTGGTTGGACTGTTGATGTAAATCAATTCTTGAAATTTGAGATTAGTTCTCATGGCTTACATTACCTCCACCACACTCACTATTTTCATTGAATTGACAACCAACCATACTATTGAATTATATGATCTTCACATATTCATTATACTTGGCCAAATATCGAGATTATTGAATATTAAAAATCATCTAATCTAAAAAAATATTATATAAATTTCCGATGTATAGTAAAAAATATCATATTTAGGTGAAATTTAGCATTTGTCTAGTCAGACATATGGATGGTATGTAATTCAATGATTGCCAATAATACATCAATCCATTAAAAGTTAATGAGTATAATTTCACAAAGTGTTACATTAGATTTATACATACAGGCCGAAACTACAGCCAACGGTGGGGCCAATAGCCCCCCAAATTTTAAAAATCCCCCCAGAATTGTATATATTTTTAGAATAAATCCTCTAAAATTATAGTGTACTTTTACCCTCTTTAAAAAGCCTTTTTTTGAAAAAAAAAAAATTTGTCACTACCTAAAATTCTAGTTCCACCCCTTTATATATACATCCAATATCATTTACTATCCAATTGAAAAATCATATACAATAGTAAATAAATATAAAGAAATTATAATTGAGTACTTTTCAGATAAAATAGTTTTAATAAGTACGGTGAACTAGTGAAGTATAATCTTCAACAATATATTGACTCGATGAAAAAGAAAAAATGATGGAACATTATAAAAGAGTTAAATCAACTGTAACGTCAACCAACACGCACGTGTTTGAGTGTGTGTGCATTTATATATTAATATATACCGTCGTCAAAAGCCACTTGTGATAGTAACATTTTGCCCACATGAATGTTCTCTGAGATACAAATTGAGTCATCGCCATCTTTTGAAAACAAAAATATGTATATATGTGCCCGGATGTGGCAAATCAAAACTAACTTGTAAAGCCTAGATGCCAAGGAACTAAAATTGCCCGGAGAAAAAAAAAATGTTCAACAAAGCTTCACAAGCTGATGAAAATACCAGATAGGCTGCTTATAAACTGGATATACTGGTACATCGAATTGAGCTTGTGATGAAAAAACTATCGTTCATCCACTCCTGCAGCTGTTGCAGGTTGCTCAGTGGAATTGTCAGCAGCTTTCTTACTAGCAGGTCCCGAAGAAACTTTAACCATTGCTGGTCTCAAAAGCCGGTCCCCAAGCAGAAACCCACGGCGGAATTCTTGAGTTACAATCCCTTCCTGGAACTCTTGAGACTCCTCACGCGCAATGGCTTCATGCAGCTATAACAAAAAAATGGAAACCAACCGATGACGTTACATGGCATGGAAAGGTCTATCAAGTTGCATATGAATTCAGATTCTAGTAACTAACACTCCAAATTACAAGCTCAGTTACCACACAATAGTCATCCTTGGCAACTACACATCTTAATTTATGCTTCATGATTTGGGACAACTCCCTGTTCAAGAGTGGTAAACTTCCCGTGACAAGAGAATTAAACCCTTAAAAGCAATAAGAGGCCGATATGACTATTTGATGCATAAATATGAAAAGGATGACCAACTTTTTTTTTTTTTTTTTTGTTTTTGACAGGACTGTGCACTGGGAAACCAATCAAGCCATGTGACTCCAACAACCCATCCAATAAAAACAAAGATATATTTTGGTGTAAATAGATGGAGTACAATGGGGCTCGTAGGCTTTTGATTGACCAAGTGTTAAGATTTTAGGGTTTAAGACTTTAAAATTTCAAATATGTGGCTTCCTGTTCAAACGAGGAAGAATCTCCCCGTGTCATCTCGCATGGAGATCAACGGCCCAGATCGTCGCATGTGTGAGTTAGGTGAGACTTGGCATTTGCATTAATGCGGGTGCCAAGTGTTCGTTCAAACGAAGCTAAATTATAAGCGTAAAATGTAAACAAGCTTGGAGGAAAGGAAACTTCAAGAGGTAAGTTTCTACCAATTTTTCTCCCATTTTGATTGTTTAGTTTTTAAGTATTATTGTTAAGATTTTGTTAAATGTTTGTGGTTGATGATTTGGTGAACTACATGTGATTGTTTTGGGATTTGGAGTTATATTGTGAAGTTTAGAGAGGGTTTGATTGTTGTAGAGTTTGGTGTTTATAGTTTTTGGTGTTTTGGTTGTGTTGGGATTATTGAGTTGGTTCTATAAATTGGAGGTTGTGTATGTGGTTTGAGTGATGAAAATGGTGTTGTATTCATTGTTGTTGGTGTTGAGAAAAAGAAAGAAAAATGGAGACTAGAGTTTCAGTTAAAAGGTGAGGTATTTAGTGTTTTGGAACTTGTTTTAGGGTTATAATTTGGTTGATAAAGTGTTGTGAGGTATTGAGGAGAATGGTGAGGAGAAAACTCAGGTATTGAGTGATTTTCACGTTGTAAATCTCACGACAATATGTTCTTGTTCAAACAAGGTGGTGTGTCGTTCGAACGAGCTCGAACCTAAAAGCCTTGATTGAACTCTCAATCGAAGCCTGTTCAATTGAGATTGCCCGAAGACAAAAATTAAAGACACGTTTGAGATGTGGAATGAAATGGTTATGAAATAACCATTACTTTGTTTGGTCGCACATCATTCTTAGGAATAGTCATTTCCATGGGAATGAGTATTCTCCTACAAAGAGAAATAGTTTCTCCTCTAAAAAATTAGAGAAATAGCTATTCTAGGAGAAACATAATGGAGTTTAACCAAACTATAAGACCCTAAGTATCCAATTCAAAGTGAATAAATCCCTAAGTGACTAAAGAAAATTATTCTGTTCTAAATGAAAGAGATATTCTGTGTTGCATTTTTTGCTGCAAGTTTAATGTCAAGGCTAAGTTAGTGGTAATGCCTCAAGGTATTTATAAATGCATAATACTAGGGGGAGTTACAGATGAATTTCCTAGGGACTTATTACAAGCTAATGGTACCTCTTCACATTTGAGTAAGGGGAGGTCCTGGGTTTGACACACGGGAGGGAAAGGGTTTGAGAGTGGGAAGGAAACCCCTCATTTTATAGCCTTCTCTTGTAGTTCGATCAAAAGTACTGCACTAGGAATTCAATCAAACTACAGGACCCTAAGAATCCAATTAAAAGTGAATAAATCCCTAAGTGACTAAAGAAAATTCTTCTGTTCTAAATGAAAGAGATATTCTGTGTTGGATTTATAGAGTTTACTCTATACCAACAACCACAAATAACTAGCTTATGATAAACCGTTAGAAACCAGCAACTCCAGAGCATAATCTCTCTTGGCCAAACCAGAGTACTCATGCCTCACAACAAAAGTAATTAGCAAACAGGTATTATTGAACCTTTCTTCTCTATTTTGTCACTCAAGACCTCAACCTTCTGGTTGAAATTTTGATCCCCAATTCCCAAAAACACATTTTCTATGCAAGATCTTTCCACCCCTCTCATGAGATTGACAATAAAATCCTAAGATTTTGGCCTCACTTTTCTGAAGGGCCCAATACAAGATTTGCATCTCAGGTTCCTGGATGTGTAACAGAAATGAACATCAAAATCTCTTATCCTTACATACTTCGGATGATTCACAAGCATGAACAAGCAAGCAAGCAAAAAGGCAATATAAATACTAACAGAAAACACGAGACTGATACATGTATCAAAAGTTTTCACTTACCGAGGGATCAAAAGGCTTTCCTACTGTTGCTACAGCAGCCACACGCAAGCTCCTCATTATCTCCACGAATTGTTTGTATATACCTTGATAACTTGCATCAATCTTTTTTTCCTTTTCTGTTTCTGGTTTAAGTTGTTGCTTGGCTCTCTCAAAATTATCCACCATGGGCAAAAGACTCTCAATTACATCTCCTTGGGCATCAGACCTTATTGTAAGTTTCTCCTTCTCTGATCTTTTCCTAAAATTATCAAAATCTGCTTGTAAGCGGATATATTTCTCTTTTCCAGAAGTCATTTCAATTGATAAAGCAGATACTTTCTGGGCCAATTCATTCTTCTCATTTCCTATTATGTGTATCCTCGCCTCAATATCAGATACAGTCTTTTCATCTCCAGCAAGAATAGCTTCCTTGTAAACTTCAATCAGGATCTTTAAACTGGATTGATGTTGTTGATCTGCTTCACTTTCTGCTGTTTTTACATCATTTTGACTAGCCTCCTCTACATTATTTGTCTAGGTAAAAGAGAATTAAGAAAAAAAAAATTGTCTATTAATTATGTTGGCAGAATAATGAAGTTAAAATTGCAATTTAAATTCATGCCCGCTGCTAAATGAAAATGAGACTTCCAATGGATATTTACACTCTTACCGGTATATTTAATATCAATAGGGAGTGAGAAAAAGCATGGATGACATATATAAATAAATAAATAAATTACCAAAATTCAAAATAATAAAAGAGCAAATTTTCTTTAAAAAAATGAATATTTAATATACCAAAATTAGGATTTCATAATCATATGGAACCAACCCAAAACATAAGTTCTTGGGTGGTAGGAGGGAAATGTAAAGGCATATACAATTGGGAATACAATAGTACTATTATAAAAAAACTCGCTTCTACAAAACCTTCAACTAGCTCTAATTCATACCTACCTCACACGCATCAACTTTGGCCAATTGGCCTTTAATTTACCAAACAAGTTAACGGATCTGTATAAAAACTCACACAGGCTTAATCCAGAAGGAAAAATTATTTAACTAAGTTTCGCAATCAAAGAAGTTTGATACCAAGCAATCCTACTAATTTGATTTGACTTGTAAACATACTTGTGCACTCCAAACGTGGATTAAGTCCAAAAGTAATCTTATCAGAGTATATATAAGCTTTAAGACCATTCAAACAGACAAAAAAGGCATACAAAGATTCATCTCTCTCACGGTATGAAAATGATTAACCTATAAAGTTAATGAATGATAAATCCACAGCCTCAAATTCTGAATCAGAATAATAACTATAGCATATATTTACTCAAATATATAACTGGTAACAGAGAGAAAGAAGCATTAAGCAAAAAATTAGGGGAAAAGAAAGGCGTACGGTGGGGGCGGAGTCTTGGGCGGAGAGATGGGATTCGAAGGAGCGCCTGCAGTTGGTATTGTTGGAGATTGGGGATGGTTTGGTGAGAGGAAGAAACCCTATAATGGGTTTGCAGAGATGAGGCGAATGGCGGTAATGGAGGGGTTTAAAATGGGCTAGGGTTTTGGAGGGCTTTGGGGATGAGAATGAAGCAGAGAGGCGAGGAGACAAGAGGGAGTGGTTAGAGAGAGGGACAGCCATTGACAGTGTTTCTTATTCGCAGTAAAACAGAAATGAGGTTGGAATTGTGATTCTTTGATCCCCAATCTATTACACCCGTTATTTGTAAGGGTGAGCTTGCGGCGGGTTTCCGGTGTAGAGTGGATTTGGGTGTTTGTTTATATCCATTTTCTTTCTTCCTTTCCTATGAGTTCAGAATAGAACGAAGTGATTCTTTCTGATTTTTTTTTCCTTTTTTTTTTTGTCTTTTTTTCAAATTCTTCTCAAATTTTTTTCGTCTGAGTGCATTTTTTTCATTTTGAGTCGTGTAAGGAGATATTTGAAATTAGGGTACCTTAATCAAATTGAAAGGTTAAGTGGACTTTGCTAATTAGATAGTAAATTAAAGGGGATAAATGTAGTTTTATCTTCTTTTTTATTTTATTTTATTTTATTTATTTTTTTTTTAGAGGAAATGGGCGCATCTCATTAATATATAGGAACCGAAATAGTTACAAGCGCTCCATAGAGATAATATCAGCAATACATGGGGGGATTTCCGCAACATGGATCAAGTCCTCAGAGAGAGTCAGAGCTTCCTTGGCAAGGCAGTGAGCCGCTCCATTCAAGTGACGTCGGGCATGATTGACCCTCCACGTGTGCATACCATGCAGATGGCTTCGGGCTTCCTCAATTAGATGACCATATGGGCTCCAGTTGCTTGTGGCTGATTTCAGAGCGTTTACCACTAAGAGGGCATCCCCTTCTAGCACCACTTTAGTGAAGCCGGCCTCCTTACAGAAAGTGACCGCCCGGAGTGCTGCGACAGCTTCGGCAATAACAGGGGCGATAATATGGCTTCGAGGGGTAGACAATGTGGCCACCACCTCCCCCTTGGGNTAAGTGGACATTGCAAATTAGATAGTAAATTAAAGAGATAAATGTAGTTTTATCTTTTTTTTTATTTTATTTTTATTTCTTGCAAAGCGTTCTTTCAAATTGTGACGGAAGAATTTTTTTTAATATAATATATTAAACTGAAATATGTCTAAAATGCATGTTATTGATATAATTAAGCACCTTGGTAATTCCGAATTCGAACAAGAATACCTACAAAGACAAAAACAAACACAGGTAAGTCACCCTCACTTACGATGGAACTTCGGCCAATGAGCAGCCCCTAAGGAAGTTGACTGACCAATACACCCCAAGTTGATCAATGATCCCCCAAGAGTTACAGACATATGCATGGTAAGAAGGCCATATAAGGAAATGTATCCATTGATGGGACCCTTGGTCCACTCGGTCCTTTCTGAAGGCAGACGAACCTTTTATGGACCTAAAGGGTAATGGGCCTTAGTAGGCTTATAATATTTCATACCTTCACACGTGATTCTTAATTGCATTTTTAAAAGAGTATACATGTTGAATACTTGTACATGAGAATCACATGTATTTTGGATACGTGTTAGTTGCATGTGATTTTTATATGCATTTTTAATAGAATATATATTTTGAACAAATGCATTTTAGACATATGTCAATTTAATAGACTATATTAGAGAAAATTCCTCCAATTTTACTTTGACGAAAAAAATATATTCATTACCAACTAGATAATACTAATAGTACGTTTAGTGTGCGAAATAGCTATTCTATTAGAAAATGAATAACTTTTATTAAAAATAAAAGAAGATAGAATTAAATAATCATTCTCTTGGCCTACAAGAGAATGACTATTCCTAATGGCTATTCGTAGTGCTAGAATATATAATAAAGATTCATATACTCCGATTCTAAGGTTATTGTATTCCACATTCTTTTATTCATAATAAAATTATTCATTTCTCCTAATAAAATAGTTATTCCGCGTATTAAACGTACCTTAAAAGGTTCATACGAAATTTAGACGCCTAGCGTCCGTGTGTAGTGAAAAAAAAAAAAAAAAAATTGTTTTTTTTCATTAAAAAACAAGCTTAAACTTATTCAATCCTCATTTTATTTTTCTCCAAAGTTATGAAATGGAGATGAAATAAACCTGAACCTGTTTTTTGTTAAAAAAAATATTTCTTATTTTTTATTGGGATAAGCGTTTAGATGTTGACAAGTTTGACATCACAATAGCTTCCCTCAGTCTAAATTCAGCAAATAGTTAGGTTCAGAATCTTCAGATGCAGCAATAGGTCGGTACACGTCCTCCAGAATGATCCTTCATTTTCATAAAAGCTTCCATTCCAAAACACGTGAAGTCAAAATAGAAAACAGCAACTAGAAAGAAAACACATTCCTAAACAATGCAATCAGATCTAGTTCTAGATGCATTCTCATGATATATATTGCTTAATGAAATGATCTTCCCATGACTGCAATGTGAATTAGTCTTGACGGCTTTTTGTCAAGGACACTAGAATAGGCTTTAATCCCTAGCCATTCACAACCAAATAACCCCAAATTAAGTAAAATACCGTAATCTGAAACATCACATAACATCTCACATTGACATCAGCACTTGATTTAGACATCAAAAACCAAGCCTGAAATAGTTTTCAAGTTTCCAACATGACAAACTAAAACAAACCAGCCTAACAAAGTAACTACTGCAAGGGTCAAATAGTAATCAACTTCCTGCCTGCCTGTCTGCCCTAAGTACCTGCATTAAAGAGGAAAGAGAAAAAGTGAGTCGACAGAACTTGGTGGTAAAGGGAACTGAAATTCAATCTCATAATATAATGGCAAAAGATGCATGAGCTTCCTCATCATAATGAATCAGGTTCCAAAAAATAAGGATAGCTGAAAGAAAAAAACTTTAGTTTATCTTTTCCCCCCATATTAAATGTGTATCTTCTAACCCAAACATATTTATAAGTTTCTAAAACCTCTGAGCTCCAACATTTAGTTTATCACTCTAATTTTGATTGAACGATATACAGACCTTAAAGCCAATCAATGAACTGTCAGCAGCTGTAGTTCTTGATTCTCACACTATAGTATCAGCCGTGTCTTATATACATGGTTGTTTCTAAGATACTTCCGGACAAGCCAAGATAATTTCAAGTTCTAGATGCAGTAGCCAACTTTTTTGAGTTCGAAGGGTTAGTTGGTAATCACTATATGGCATGAGTTTTTCACTGCTTAGTAATTAGTAATATCCATCTATATACCATAAATTACAATATGTCTGTGATAGTAAGCATGGTTATGAGAAAAGGCACTCGTTTTAGATAGGTAACATTCAGTTTTTCACAGTTCACCAAGGACATTACAGTATTTTGTTACCCTTAATGCAGGCCCTAGATAGAATTGTACAGTAACCAACGAAATTCGACAGCATGTGATGTCAAAAATACAGAATCCAATATTCAAGTTATAAACAACAAATTTAAGTAGACAAGGTTGCTACCTATGTATGTGACAGTACCAACCCCAGCAAAAATTCCACATAAACCTCCTGTTGCAAAAAGACAAGTAGGTTAATGTAATAAGATTTAGGTTTTCTAGATGTGCAGAGAATTTTACAACATTTCTATACTTCAATGCTTTTGTCAAGAAATGTAGCAACTAATATTTTAGATTATTACAAAATGATGATCCTTTCCTATACCCCCGAATTGTAAAAGGGAAGATAATTGCATAGGATGAACAATCTACAGTGAAAATTTACGACACGCAATTTTAACAATACAATCAAGTATGCTTATAATGTGCTAAAAAAAAGTACGATTATTATGTAAATAGAATTGAAACTACCCAGAACTTTTGGGTTCGAACTGGCTGTCCAATGCCATGGCAAAACAGAAGAAATGTATACAACCTAAAAGGTTACAACAAGGCTCAAATAAGATCTCTCAATAGAAAGGACATTATTATATAAAACTGATCACAAATTAATTGCTACCAAAAAGCCAAACTCCTAAGAATCATAATCAAATTTCAGAAGGATTTGCACTACAACTAATGTACAAAATTTCTTTGGAAACTAGCATCAATTAATGCAGTCATGAGCTAAAAGTTTAGTCAAATCCAGTAGGCAAAAAACATACCTGTACAGTTATCTTCATGACATAGATGCAACAAGTAGTTCACAAAGTACATGCCTCAACGGCTGAGGCTCTCTCACATTGGACATCAAGTCTGTCAAGCAGTTTCGTGTAAGTCAAAGAAAGATCTAGTGGGTTGTTTATGCCTTCAGTTTCACTGTATCTTTTAACCCCATCATCTTCTGTACAACCAATGTCATCGAAACCACTTTCAACAGGTTGCTTCATATGAATGATCTTACCAAACAACTGAAAGCAACTAGCACCAACTTTTGTTGAGCTGCAGCACTGGGTTCCAACAAATTCCGTGCCAAAGGAGTGCACACTACTCTGGCTATCTGGTGATAAATTTTCAGACAGTGAACTGCCAATATTCAGCTCAGTAGATACAGTTTTCAACTTTGGCACCATGTTGTTTCCAAAGGAATTATCAATGCACATATTGTTTTCACTTAAGAAGTTGGATAAACTGGACTTGCTGAATAAATTTTGCCTGGCTCCCTGCATGCCAGCAGGAAAAGTGTTATAATTCAAAAATGATTGGCTCAAGTGCCCCATTGTTGAATTAGTATATCCCGTGCCGGGAAAGAAAATGTCGCCCTCTCCATCTATATGCAGCCCAGAATTCGGAGGGGCTCTAAATTTCTTTGCGGGAGGGAATGCAGTATGGAGTGGTTCTGTTGGTGGGACATATTCAACTTGCCAAGGACTCACTCCCTTGACATTCTGCAGGACTCCAGGTTCATCCCATGTAACCTAAGATATATAGACAAAGAATTATCAAAACGGAAACAGACAACAGGGAAAGCAGGCCAAGAAAATTCTGTGATACAAGCTTTACAATATTGTCTCAACAATTCTAAGAGCTAATTGAAGATTTATAACCTACCATATCACCGCAACTACACTTAGATAACATGTTTACCTACTATTAACTTAGAAAGATAATTATACTGCTCAAATCAAGTTTCACAGTGAGAAATGAATAAGCAAGTTGCCAGTACCCTGCTCAACGTCAGTTCACTTTCAATGTATGATTTAAAATCAACAGCATAAATTGACACAACCAAAGAACAGAAATGCACACAAACTAGAAGTGTATGTGTTTAATCTACCAATATGTATTATCATTATCAGGACCTAAGTTCGTAAAAGAGCAACAAAGCTTGGAAACTTCAAAATCTCAAAAGGATCAGCAAAACATAATATAGCACACAAAACAACCTAAACATTAAGTTATACAGTGTTTGCACACAAACATGCACACATGTTATGTATAAACAGTTCACACAACCCCAATGCTAGATCATTTCTATAAAGACAGTCCGACCTTGTAATGCTCAACCAGGGCTCATAAGCTGACCTGACTGCAGGGAATGTAAAGTACCTCTAATCAACTTCGTAGTATGGAAATAAACAGCCTTGTTCCCTTACAAGGGTCAATTCACATCAAGCACAAATGCAAAAGTACACAGAAAATTATGAAATTGAATATAAATATTTCATGTATCCCCGTCCACTGAAAGAAAATAAAAGGGGGCCAAAAAATAAATCTGTTGTGTACTTGCAACTACGATATCTCAGTTTTAAGTTCAATTCCAAATTTTGATACAAGAAGAATAAGCTTCATTATTTTAACATTTAAAGACAAGCGGCGTATTACCTCCAAAGCCCTTCCTAGATACATTGCTTTAGTGTAAATCAACTCCTCACTCTCACGTTTCATCATCTATTTAACAATTATATTTATTTTCAGTGCTACTGACACACTGTCTTCATGTCAACACCGAAGAAGAAAAGTCATAAGCCTCCATGGTAGTATTTTCAATCCAAAATCAAAATTAAGATATATTATGTGAGCAAATATGCAAGCCATTTGACCAATTCAAGAGAATTCCTATCATATTTAGAGACATTACTAGCTGATGCTTTTCCATAACAATAAACAACCACCAAACTACTACAAGATCTTCGTAATTCAATAAGGATTTTAACAGTACATTTATATCTTTGTAAACAACGACCAAACTACCACAAGATGATCATAATTCAATAGGGATTTTAACACAGCACTTATATCTTTGTCAAACATCCAAACACAATACTCTATTCGACTTAATCTTCATCACTAAAAATATTCCTAAAATATGAAATGAGTTTCTTATGCCCATGTCAATAGCATCTCATGAGTCATAATAGACTACTGAAGCAAGAAAAAGGGCACACAAGTCTCAAGAGTGTACTTAGACTTCCTATTCCAACACATTAATAGAAGAGGGCTTTATCAGCCGGCAAAGAGAATGTGGCAGCTACATTGCTGATATCCTATCTTGATATATAAGATCCTTGAATTCTAACACTAGATTTTCTTTCTTTACTCAATCAGCATACAAAGACTGCAGAATTCCTAAAAAGACAAGGTTCCAGAATTTTAAATTTCGCTCATGTAAACAAGAAGCATGGCCCCAATCTAAACAGCAATACAGCACATCAATCATTTTAAAATGAAAAACAGAAACAGGCCAATGAAATATATCTTCTAATAAGCACCAATACCGACGCAAGACACGGATGCGATACGATACAGAAATCTTAAAAAGCTATGATACGATATCCAGCTGGGACACACTAATTAATTAACAACTAAATATATATTTTTAAAGTAATGTTATTTAGTAGACTATCATACAACTAAAATAATGTGGTAGTGAAAATTAGCCCTGATTTTTTTATTTTATTTTTTTACAAATGCTGATCTCATAGCTAATTTTTACTACCATATCATCAAGTTGTATAACAGTCGTATAGTCGCCTACTAAATATCATTAGTCATATTTTTATATATTTAGAAGATACATAAGAACTAGCAAAACATTAAAAAACACATCTAACTTAATATTCAAGCAATAAAAGATTGAAAAACACACATACCTAGAGTATAAAGTAACTATCATTCATTTTTAGCTTTCATTGATATCCTCAAAACACAACATTCAAAAATATCAGTAAATAACATCAATCAATTCACTATCTGATCTTCAAATGTTCAAAAATTTAACCCCAAAGCATTTTATAATAAAATTTAGAACTCTTTTTTGGTCAAGAAAATTTTATTCTACCCCAATCGTGTCCTGCCATATGACCAAAGTATCCTGCCATGTCCGTAGGACATCCGACTGTATGGACAAGTATGGGACATGTATGTGGCCGTGTCCGTATCTGACACGATACTTCAGCCCTTTTGAAGTATCCGTGCTTCTTAGCATATCACAGAGTACACAAACCACAGAGATCAACTAAACAAATGCTCAAACAGTAAACATAATCGCGAAGCAATACACATACCTGAAGCATGCGCCAGGGAGAGCCCCGCCAAGGCCCGTTTTCCGGCACCGAAACGGTCGAAACCGTCCCCTGAAACCACGTCGTTCTCGATGAATCCTCAGTCTCCATCGCCATCTTCACTCTCATACCGGCGGTCCAAAACATATTCATCGCTTCTTCCACCACCTCCGCCTTCACCACAAAGTCCGACCACCCCGGCCTCGGATAGTACACCACTTCGAACGGCATTCCCTGTGCTGCAAGCTCCACAGCCTCCACCACCGCCTCTGTCGATAACCTCCCCTTCCCGCTCCTCGAGAACCCCTCGGCATTGTCGTCCTCCGCCTTCACTCTCGTCGCTCCGCCGATCTGCAAGCTCCACCTGGCGGAGGAATCACCATTGCTCGGGCGCACGGCGCGGCGGACCCCGACGAACATCTGGCCCGTCGAGTTCCTCATGAACACTACGGAATCGCCGGCGACCAGCTTCTTGTAGTTCACGAACTTGCTCCAGCCGGTGGTAAGAAGGTGGCGCCTCGGCGTGCCGCGGTAGATGTGCCGGAAGTCCCAGACCACGCCGTGGACGTCGGTGACGGACAAGGTCTGGACCGGCGGCTCGGCGTGGTAGTTTAGCGGCGGGAAGATCAAGTCGGCGCAGAACCTCGGGACGGAAAAGCCTCCGCCGTTGTTGGCGTCGGACGGCGTAAGAATCTTAGAGAAGGAAACGACCTTATCCTCCTCTCCTGCGGCGTCGTTTCTGTCGGATTGGTTCCTGGAAGGTTCAAGGAACTGAGAGGGGTGCTGCGGATTAATAGGTTGGAGAACGAGTTTCGCGAAAACCTCGTCGGTGATCGGGTCAGCGAGGAAGTCGACGGCGGAAATCCGGCAGAGAACGGCCGGCCTGGAGAGGACGAGTGGGGAGACGAAGGTGGGGCGAGAGGAGGATTGCTCCACGTGGCCCTGGGGGAAGTAGTAAACCCTAGAATGGACGGAGGGGATTTGGACGGAGTTTCCGGCGCAGGCGCGCCATATTTTGGAGTCGAGCCGGCGAGGACTGGTCGGTGGATGCGGTGGCTGCGGTGGCATTCTCTAGGGATTTGGAAGGGAATCAGAGAGAAAGGATTTGATGCAGAGCAATGAAGAATGGAGAGAGTGGTTTTGGTTAGACCGTTAGGGTTTTTTAACATATGGGCGGAGAGGGGAGTCTCCGACTCCGAGTGCGAGTGTGACTGTGTGTTTGTGTGTGGGTGGGTGTTTGTCTCCAAAAGCAGTGTCTGAGCTGTGAGAGTGAGAGAGAGAGAGAGAGAGACGTCTTGGGGTCGGAGAACGGGCACGGAGGCAAAAGCGGGTAGTGTGAAATTAAAGGATGCCCTCTGATTGGTCAGAAAATTACAGTTTTGGCCACGACAACGTAACTACATCAGAATGCCAAGGAGTAGGCATCCACCACTCTTACCTACTGGTGCGTATACTTCACTCGCTCCTGTTTTAACATTTTTTAACCTCACAAACCAAGGGTTATGTTAACAAATATTGTAAAAAAGATAAGACACAGTTTAGAGATGATAATCTTCTAATGCCAACAGTCCTTATCTACATTTAGATATAACTATAACTTTTATTCAATTACAAATTTATCTATTCATTTATAATTAAAATTGAATTTTAAAAAAAAATTAAATAAGAAAAGGAAAATGGTTGGGGTACTATATTCAAATTAGAGTGTGCGTTTAAAAAGATGATAGAGGCATATGTATAGAGTTCATTAAATCTGTTCAGGCTTTTATGACAAAAAATTTGGGTGCTCAAACTTTCAGGGTAAAAGTACGAAGAGGGTGAGACACCAGACCAGTGTGTGCGTTGTAAACGGTTTTGGGGTACAAATAGGGTGCACTGAGATCCCATTATGAGGAAACATAACGCATGTTTATTCCCAAATTACCAAAAAGACCCTTTCACAATGCCGCAAAGCCGTCCTCGCCACTTGGCGTAAATGCAGAAATCAATGACAATCAAGGCAATGACAGTGTGGGGCAAGTCAACGAATCAGGCGGTTGAGATTTGGAGGGATGTCATAAGTGGAGGGAGAGTTTGTTGACTGTCTGTTACGAGCAGAGAGAAAAAGACGGTAAATGTAATCTTGTGGGCCTTTTGTACGGACCGGATTTTGATGCGTGGCTGTCGTTATACGGTTTTGCGCAGACATGACTTCTTATTTAATTCTCTTTTCTACAAAATTAGAAAATAAAAATTATCTTCATTTAATGATACCTTTTTTTTTTCTATTCAATTTAGTAATACATATTTATTATAAGACAACATATACATTAATACACAATTAAAGATTTGTTAGAGTTTACAATTTTAAATTTATAAGTTTTTTAAAAATATTTGATAAAATTATAGTTTAACTTTTAAAATTGTGTCGTTTAAAAATACATTCATTGTTTACAATTTAAAAAACAAATATTTTTTTCTGTTTTCAAATTAAAATTTTTAAAAACAAACTTTCAAACAATACATTTTTTATTATTTAATTTAAAATTACATTTTTTACCTATAAAATTAAACATACTCTAAATTTGTAACACTTATAATGAACCATAAAATTGATCATTTTTATTTTATCTGAAAATGGAAAAGATCTTGGTTCTTGATCCTCGAAATTTACTTATTCATTAATATGATATATCTTTTTTTTTTTTTTTTGCATAACAATATGATATAACATTTAATTGATTGATCATGTGTATAAAATTTTTCCTATTATCTAAAAATAATAAATACGAAAAAATCAAACAATTCACCAAAATTTTGTTGAGATAACTAGCAGTGTTTTGATTAATGTAGATATACTCATGGGTACAGCTGTATTAATTAATGCCTAAAGATAACAATGATTGTGACAGATCTTGATTAAATGCTTTTTATTTTTTATTTTTTGAATATTTTTATGGCCTTATCTTGGTTAAATTCCGTTTTTATCAATTCGCATCTATTATGATTTGGAGTAAACAAAACACTTTTTGTGTTCTTTTGCGATATTGCTATTACTGTGGAGGATATCTTTTAGTTATTTCAACAAAATTAATTATGTCTCTTCACTTTTCTTGGGTGCGTAAGAAGCTGACACTGCTACACGTTGGATTGCTTGTCAGCTGAGAAGTCTTTTCTCCTTCAAACTTGCTTTGATTATGTTATTATTTTTTTCAGATTTTGATCCCATTAATAACGTCGTTATATTTCATTCCAATAGGGCAGTCCTGTGCAAGAGTTTTATTCTGATCTTATTTGTTCAGGCAGATTCGATGTATCCTATTTTTTCCTCTCTTTTTTTTTTTTTTTTTTTTTTTTTCCTATCTATCCTTGTTCCTTTTGTACATTCACCCTTAGACCCAAAAATAAATAATAAATAATAATAACTTACAAAACATAAATAACAATAGTAACATTTTGCCCGTAATTATTTTATATTTCCAATTATTCGAATTAGCTTTTTCTAGAAAATAAAATAAAAGAGAAGGAATAAACCAAAGTATGTATAAGAATAAACCCTACATAACTATATGTTAGGGTCCAATATTCATACCACATGCCCAACAAAACATCAATTGTAAGTCAAACTACTTAAGAAAATTATAACAAAATTTGAAAAACAATTTCTGTGTATTTAGGTTTGCTTATGATGGTCAAATTATTAAGATCACATAGCAGTTCTCATAAATCAATGCTATTCAATTTTTGGAAAAAAAAATTATTACCTCCTCTAATTACCAATCAATTTGCCCCATGAACTTTCAATTGTTGCGATGTTTTCCCCAAATTACCATTAGGGTTGCAACGTCTCCATTTTGCGTAAAAATGACAACCAAAAAAAAAAACCCATGATAAAAAAAATAAATAAATAAGACAAAATTATGATAAAAGCAAATATAGGGAAAAAAAGAAAAAAAAAAAAAGAGACAAATACAGGAAATATGATTTAGCTTTGTCATTTTTTCTAAAACAATAATATGGTTTTTTTTTTGTCATTTATGTGTAAAAAAAGGGGGGCATTGTAACTCTAATGATAGTTTTGAGGAAACATTACGACAATTAAAAGTTCGAGATGAGTATTACAAATTGTTTGGTAGTTAAAAGGCCAAGTAAGTATACCTTCCCCTAAATTTCTCATTGGGCAACGTTTTAACAAAAAATGCTAGGCGCTTATTGCTTGAGGTTGGTTAATGACCAATGGAGCATGTTAAATTAGTATGCCTTTTTTTAAAAATAAAGAATAAAAAAATAAAAATAGATGTTACTTATTCCAAGCTTATAAATGTAATATGTGTTAAATCATAACTTATTTAAAAATTCAAGCTGATAGACAGTAGTGAAAACACTCTCTTTAATAAGTGTCAACACATTGAGTAATTAATTGAAACGAAATGTGAATTATAAACAAAGTTTGATCTCATAATCTTTTAATTTGATACCATGTTAAAATTATTACTTATCACAAAAACTTGAAATAATAATAAATCTATTTAATTAATATTCAAAACAATATGTTATATATGCTTATCAATCCAAAGTTTATGATGCAATAATATGATATCTAAATTTAAAGTAATGCTATAAATTATATTTTTATCTTATAATATTGATACAGTCGTTCAAACCAATCAACATAGTAAGATAATTGTGAGGCTGCCACATCAATATTGTGGAATAGTTGTGGAATGAAAAATATGATATATAACATTTCTTATAGGTTTATGCTTCTTTTTCTGTTGAAGTTCCATTTTAATTTAATGATTATATTATGGGTGGAAGATAAGGATAATTACTTAGTAGATAAGGATAATATCTATTCCTATCAAGATTCTAGTAGTTGAAATTTTTTGAAACTACCTTCCTTATGGAAATGAAAAAGAATTTGAATTGAAGTAGAGGTCCTAATACTGTAAACAATAAAAAAAAAAAAAAAAAAAAAAAAACAATTTTATTATTATTATTATTCTGTTTATGTAATATGTGTTTGAATTTATATCACGTGGTATCAAAGGCTCCTTCATAATATATTAGTCAATGAATTTATGTTGATTTAAAGTTGAGAAATTACTTTACTTTGTTGGTCGTGATATATTTAGCACAAATATAATTTACTTGGTGATAATAACTTGAAACTTAATTATGCAATTTGTGTTTCTTAATCCATGAATGTGATTAATATGCTTATGTTCTTTTCCAATCAGATAGTGCTCATATAAATTGGTAATTTCCAAAAGAAAGACACCATGTTTAGTTGGGCTTAAAAATTGATTTCATGTGGTTAAAAAAATAAATAAAAAAATAAATCTAGCTTATGACATCAGTGCAAAGTCTCTGTTAAAGACTTTCTAAGTGTTTGGCTTTACTTTATAACGACTTGTAAATATCAAAGCCTGCTTCAGATTACTCAAATTTGTGATTAGTTATATTTGATTGCAACAAGGATTGAGCATTTTCAGATATTATTTTGTGAATTTTGATATATTTTAAATTCGACTTTGACTTTGGACTTCTTACATTTTTCACTTTACTCATTTACGCCTAAAACTGCTTTGTTAATGCCTCGCAAGCATTTTTCCACGTCACATGTCACCGGTTAGCAAAGTGTTTTTCTACTTGATTACAAATATACAAAATTTTGATAAAAGCAAAAAATATAGTGGGGGGTGGTGACCAACCCTAATGGTGGGGGTGGTTCGCGCGAGCTACTCTCCTAATAAAAAAAGACGTCTTGTACTTTCACAAAAGGAGTTGCTCATGCATCCATATGAAATATAGGAGATAATTTGAGTGGTCACCCTTAATATAGGGTTGGATCATGTGACCATCGAGATAGCTTGTGTAGCCATCCCTATCAATGGGGTGAAATCACCCCCAGGAGTGGATGGCCGCATAAGCCACCCCCCTTAGTTGGGAGTAGCTACACAAGCCACCTCTTTCATTTGGGATGGCCCATCAGTTGGTTGGTGATGGTTGCGCGAATTACCCTTTTGCTAACAAGTGCGAGTCACTCCTATTAATGGGTGTGATTGCCTCTTTTTACGAGCGGTGATTTTATCACCCCTTCCATATGATTTTTAACATATGACATAAGATGTGACAAAACTTTTCACATTAATGACACATGAGAAAAATGAAATAAAAACATGAAAAACTTAAAGAATTAGAAAGTTAAATTTAAAAATTGATGGGGTGATTTGAAAACGCGTGAAAATTCAATAAATTTTAACCAAATTCCTTATTATTTTTATGCGGATCATTTGAACTATCCTGGTTGGAGGTAAACCTGTAACAAGGCATATTATATTACTTTGCTTATATGTTTTATATTTGAATTTATAATGTTAACATGAGAAAGAAAATATATGAAATAATAGTAATGTGGAAGTATGTTTTAAGAAAATAAAGAAAAGATAAGCAAAATAGAAGTTTATGGTGTTTCGGTCTTAGAAGCTTATGTCCCCGTTGTTAATGTCCAATGGGACTACATTTTTTTTTAGTTATAATTAGTTGTTTTAATAGTACAATAATAATGCCTATTTATAATCCCCACATGAATATATAAAATCTAAAGAATGCGAATTACTTATTAATGATCATATTATGATGTTATGACAAAATCGCATTTTGATATCATCAACTAAGAAAATAAGAAGGTATTACACATCCATCTTTTATTCATCTTTTGTCTATCTCCATACAAGAGATGTTCAAATCAACCATTAAATTATAGAACCACACATGTGATCTCATAGATTCAATAGTAAATTTGCACATCTCTTTAAATGGAAATAAGCACAAAAGATAAATAAGAGAATGAAAACAATAATTTCTTTCTATAAAAAAAAAAAAAAACATTTTTCAACAAAATAATCTTTCTAAGATTTTAACATATAACAACAGTATCTCTCTCCCAATAATAAATATAGTTTGATTATGGCTTTGCGAAGTAAATGTGTGTGTGTTTTATTTTAAAAGAGTAATGTTTAGCGGGAAAACCTTCAAACCGGATCATCTGTAAAAGGTAAATTTTATAGCTACTAATAAAATGTTGACACCTCAACAAAAAGCATAATTTCACTATTAAATACTCTACACATGCATACACCGAATCAGTACCCTTAAACCACCGGATTCACCTACCTCCGTCGCACGCCGTTCCCCAACCACCGCAGTTGGTGGCAGCTGCTCAACGCGCGGCTAGAGAAGTTTGTGGTTGGCAGAAGAGAAGGCCGTAGCCAGCGTTGGCGAGATCTGGCTGCGAAGCGATAGCAATGGCGTGCTGCACGCCAAACCGAGCGGCACACCAGATTCACGGTGTAGGGCCAGGTGCACGCGGCAGATCCGATCGCGACGAGCAATCGCTGGCCAGGTCCGGCCGCAGAGTGCAGCCGCTGGCCAGATCCGACCATGGTGCGCAGCTACTGGCCATATCGCTGCGCTCGGGCATCCAGGCCGCAGTGCAGCAGCGTCTGCTGGCAAGATCCAAGCGGCTGTTGCCACAACACGCTGCAGACACTGGCCACGCGGCCGGGTTGATGACGGTGGCTGTGAGTCCGCCGTGTGTGTTGAGCACCTACCACCAACTGTGGTGGCTTGGGAACAGCGTCAGGCGGTGGCCTGGGGACAGCGTACGGCAGAGGTCAATGAATTCGGTGGTTTAAGGTGTTGATCCGGTGTATGTATGTGTAGATTATTTAATAATGATATATGTTTTGTATTGAGGTGTCAACATCTTATTAGTGGCTGTAAAACTCATATTTTACAGATGGTTTGGATTATAGGAGCTCTCATGTTTAGCATTTTACTAAAAAAAATTTTGAGGGATTAATTAGTATATTTTTTTTAAAAAAAAAATATTAATTGATCCCTTAGAGACATTTTCGGTTGATGCTTACACATTATCCTTTTTTAAATTGTGCAGCTAAAAATACATCTCGTTTAATTAATTTAATTGAAAATGCTTTGTCAGAGTCCGGATGCGCACAATCAGTTGTCAGTATCGGTCGCCATTCTGAGTTCTGAGATGTAGCCTACCCCCTACGACGTCTGGTTTTGGCGGGACCTTGGTGGTTAAATGTTTTCAGTTAATGCACTGGCCGGGTTGACAGTACACGTCACCGAATGCTGGGATTTTGGTTAGAAGCAATTTTGGATTTTTGGAATGGAGGGTTTTTTTCCTTTGGAAAAGACGTTCAGGTCAGTCTATCAAAGTCATTTTGCTGTTAAAATCGGATAATCTCGTTTTTCAATATTATATAATTTCTAAACTATTTAGCAATTTGATGGTTAAAAAAAACAAAAAAAAAAAGAGAGATCAGGGCGGATCAGTCGATACCCCTCCAGTACAACTCTACAAGCCAAACCAGTGACCTTTATCAAAAAGTCAAGCACATCGCCACCGTCGCTTTGGATTACCTTTCCGGAGCTCCATCAATGGCGGACGCAAACCTCGCCTACCTCTCTCTCCTCCTCCTCCTCCCTCTAGCTCTCCTCCTCGTCCTCTACCTCATAGCCCGGCCCCGCCCTGTCAGGATCCCAATCAAGAACCGCCACGTGTTCATCACCGGCGGATCGAGCGGGATCGGGCTCGCCCTGGCCCACCGGGCGGCGTCGGAGGGCGCGAGCGTGTCGATCCTCGCGCGGTCACTGGACAAGCTCGAGGCGGCGAAGCAGGAGATCCTGCTCGCCACGGGGATCGACGTGGCGGTGTTCGCGGCCGACGTGCGGGACTACGACGCCGTATCGAGGGCGGTGGAGGAGGCCGGGCCCATAGATGTGCTAGTGGTGAATCAGGGGGTGTTCGTGCCGCAGGAGCTGGAGAAGCAGGGGTTGGATGAGGTGAAGTTCATGTTGGACGTGAATCTGATGGGGGCTTTTAACATGATCAAAGCTGCTTTGCCTGCCATCAAACTTCACCGGAGGGACCGTGGCCCCGCTTCCATCGCTCTCATGTCTTCCCAGGCCGGTCAGGTACGCTGAACCACAACCTATCCCTACTCAATTGAACGGTGATATCGTCATAATCTTAATAATTTAATTTAAAAACAACAATTGAGTTTGGAGGAAATCTAATAATCTACCCAGTAGAATATTTAGAAATTTTAGAGCAGTTTGACATGACTGTCTTGAATTTGTGTGTGGCTTCGTAGGTGGGTGTATACGGCTACACAGCGTATTCCGCCAGTAAGTTTGGGCTCCGGGGTTTGGCAGAGGCTTTGCAACAGGAGGTCATTGCAGATGACATCCATGTCTCTCTTATATTCCCTCCAGACACTGACACTCCCGGTCTAGTCGAAGGTACGAAATTGAAGCATTTATTTTCTTAGGCTTACATGATCCATTGATTGATTCACTCGAATATTTATTAAATTTATGGTTTTTAGGCTTACATTATCATCAAGCCATATATTTACTGGCTGCGAGAGTTCATAAAGTTTGTGATATTTTGAAATGGGCATCGATGGATACAATGCCTTCATCCATTCTTACATTGTACTGGCTTGGTACCTATTTAACTCCAAAATGGAAAATCACCATCTTTTTGTTGCTTTCGTTAACATGAGATTATGATTAAGATTACTACAGCATGTTATTCTATATGTATCCTCTAGTAGAAGATTTATATGTACAAATCTGTGTGTTTTTGTTTACTCTGCTTGTCAAGTGTGTTTCTAGTTCTGACCATGTGGGGCTTTTATCTATTGTGTTGTATGCACTAATTTGGGTTTTTGGACTTATGTCTGGTGATTACAGAAACCAAGGTAAGGCCACAGCTCACCAGTATCATTGCAGCCTCCTCTGGTGCAATGAAAGCTGACGAAGTTGCCAAGAAAGCTTTAAATGGTATCAAATCCGGTAGCTTTATTATCCCCTGCAACTTTGAGGGTCTGTTGCTGTCTATAGCAACTGCTGGTTTATCCCCTCAGAGATCATTCCTGATGGCATTTGTCGAGATTGTTGCTGCTGGTATCACCCGCTTTGCAGGTCTATGCTTCCAGTGGAACTGGTATGGAAGCATAGAAAAGTGGTACGCAAAACAAAATTGTAAGTATTCTACAAAAGGATCCATCAAACATCAAGAGGATTGATACCCTCACCTTGTTTATTTTCTTTTACTACTTGGAAATATCCCTTTTTAAGTGTGTAAAAGGACAAAGTTTGAATAACTGACTTATTTCACCCCTTCTTTTCAACGTTCACAACGCCTGGTATCAACAATATGTAAAAATATTATGCAGACAAATGCACCTAAGACCAGTTTTTGGATCATAAATTATGCAAGTCTTATAGCAGGCTCCTATTTCATGTTTTTCATGACATTACTCTTCTAGTTCTTAACTCCTTTCCAGTTGGTGAGGGGGTTCAAATTTATTGAATCGTTGCTGGGAGACAACCAGAGAAACTAGTCCTTTTTTTTTTCTTTGTCTAGGATTTCAAACTAGTCCGTTGTTGAATATAATCTGGTCTAAATATGCTAGCTCTTATCATTTCAATAAGATGGTTGCTGGTTTCTAATATCTTTTCTTTCTTTTGAATCTTGATAAAGTTACTTTAGTATGTTTAGGTTGGTGTCTGAAGTTCTTTTTTCTTGAAAATCTATGTGAGGTTGTATTTTGACTTTTTCTTATGTTCACAATAGAGCCGATCCATAAATCTGGGAAATAACAGCATACCAAAGGAAACATGAATTTTAAACAACATTTAATATGCTAAAGAGGCCTGATGTTGCACCACTAACTTACCAAGTGAAAATGCTTGGAGCTTCACTGTTGAATTTGAAGTGTTACTATATATATTCTTCTCATTGGGGAAGATGAAAGTGCTCCTCATCACATAAATAATAAACCAGAGTAGTTGAAATCTCTGTTTTAAATTATTAGGTCTGCTTATCTATCCATAGGCTTTTGTTTTTTTGATTTTACAGTATGTTTGAAGGATTTTAGCACTTCTATGGAGCTATATTATCGCATAACAATATACAAACCGATTGCTTTCATCATTTTGCTTACTTCCGAATGATGGGAATTCTTGTTGCTAATGTCATGATATAAATTTTGTATGGTCTTTTACTAGGAACCTAGAAAATCTTGATTCTTTCTGTCAAGTATGGATGCCTACGGCAGTTGTCATTGTGTTGGTCACTATGAGTTTCAAGTTTCCCTGGAGTTGCTGGAAGTTGATTCCGAAACTGGAGTTTGGATCATCGTTGCTTCAGGAACCGAAGCTCTCTCTCTCTCTCTCAAGTTTCTGGGCATTGCAGCTACATGCCATGTTGCCTTAACAGATTCGGCTCCACCTTCCTTTGGTTCCCCATTCATATTGATGCGTCAAGATGGAAATGTTGGGGGATCTTAAGTCACTTTGTAGCAGTTTTGGACTTTTTGTAATCACAGTTTTGTTTGATCAAACTCACTTCACTCTGTTCATCGTTCATTGAGAACGAATATACTTTGTGCTTTTTCCCGTTTATTGTAGAATTTTATTGTAATAAGATGTTTTGAATATGCTTCTTAGGTTGGCTTTTCAAACAGTTTTTTTTAACTTCCCCTTCCATCTCAAGACAAATCTTATATTGAACTTGAATTGACAATAACATTCTTTTAGGTAGAACATTTGCTCCAATAAATTTTACATAGAATTTGAAGCAATAAAGAAAGTGTCAATAAGCAAAGAAAATGAAAGAGATAACACCCTGAAAGGTTAGGACTCTTAACAACTATTTTTGGACTATATAACCATGGATGTGTTTCATATATAGCAGGTTTGCCAGGGCCCCTGCTATGAGGACAATCCTGCCGCCTTAGGCCTTGTGTAACCCAGGTGGATTAGCTTTTGTACCAACACCTTCTCAGCTTCTGCCTAAAATCCCAAAGGAGAGGCAAGAAATAAATCAATAAATAAATACCTAGGAGATCCAAACCAGATACCCAAACTAAACTAAGAAATAAGAGAAACTACGCTAACTCCCTTGAACTTTCTATCACTTTTGCAATCTTCATTTCAAAGTTCAAAACTCTCTATCTGTCGGTTTGGCCGTGGGTCACAGCTTTTTTCACCAAACTGTTTTTTTTTTTTTTTTCTTACAAAAGAGGATATTTTGAAAAAATTTTGTTTCAAATCTAATGGAAGTGTGACATTACAAAAAATTGAAAGTTGAATACATTAAATTAAGAATTTTTTAACTTTGGAAGGAAATTGCAAAAACAAATAAAGTTCAGGAAAGTTAACTCAAGTTTTTTTAAGAAATATCAACACGTCTGTGGTGTGGTGGAGAGAGAGAGAGAGAGAGAGGAGACCTCAAGCATAGGGCTATTCTTTGGAATATTGCAAGCCAGAATTATATTGAGGCCAGTCTTCAACACTAGAAGAAACATGGCTGTCAGTCTGGGCGCTAAAAATCCATAATCCCAAAAACCAACATACATAATCAAAACTTACCTAATCGCCGAGCAATGCCAGATCCTGTATTATCGGAAGCTCCTCCAAGTATGGTAGCAACACTAACCGTATCCTAAATACCAAAATATAATGCATAATCTTTGATTTATAATTGATAACAATTAACATTCATATATAATTAATAACAATTAACATTCATGCTTCTTACGATTGTCACTGGGAAGCTGATTCCCACAAATTCTTTGCGCATTCTAATGATTGCATTTCTTTAAATCTCAACCATTATATTCAAATTAAATGGTAAAGATGATAAATAATGATGTGAGATTTTAATAAATCAACTCGATAGAATTGATCCCACTGTTTCAATGGTGCACACGGAGACCGTATAAACTACAGAGGCTAAGAACTTACAGGCCGTGTAGGTGCAGATGCGTATAAGTGCCCTAATTTGGCAGAATTGCAACCGACCCACACGTATATCTACACGGTAAATCACAAACCATTAAAGATATATGAGAAATAAAGAACAATTACAAGAGAAAAGTCTCAATTTTGTAAGATAATGGACCTGTTTGGGAAGGCGGAGAATCTGGAAATGAAGAGTGATCTCGTTGAAGACGTCGCTGAAGCACGTGATCTGCACGCCACCGCCGTTCTGCTCCTGCTCATGGTCTTTATGGTTAAGACCGGTTTGTTGCTGCTTGTCTTTGAAAATCTGAGCGGAGATTAGGGCTTCGTTCAAAGCGTTCACGTCCGATTCTCCACCGGCCATTATCAACTAAACACCCAACTATGCGGCTCAATTACGAATCTGAAAAGTCCCACTAGAGTTTAAATTGAATGAGATGTGCTCCACCGTAGGGAAAAGGATCCTCTCCAGTCCATCCCAACTGGACTGGAGCCAGTTCCACGGCTATGATTGATTTTAAGCAATCTAAGGCTACAAAACGGCCACCTCGTTTAAATTTAAAAACGGCAATTTAACACCGTGAGAGACAATGGTTCTGCTTACCTCCTAAAGAGACAAGTCGAAAGTTAAGATGACAGCAACTTCTGCAACCTAAGTTCCTTTAACTCACTCTTTTCTAAAACCCATGGGACTCTTAATGCAGAGCTAAATTTCTTTGTGGGGATAGGCAACTCAGAGATGGAATTTCAAGAGCGAATGATGAAGTTCGTGGTTCACAAACCCATACAAACCAAATGGGCATTTGGAAGGACACAGAAAAACAAAGAACCACGG